>APFE030920744.1:0-15427 GCA_000404065.3 Pinus taeda | reverse complement strand
GCAGCAGTAGGCGAAGATGTTTAGACCTCATTTTGTGACAGCAATGTGCCACACTTCAAAGTCTCTTAAGCAACCAAATGTGTATACCCAAGGGTGGATTGAGTAGGGTGTTTTGAATTTAAATTTGAGGTCTTTAATTAGGAGCAAAACCAGAGCTATCTTGGATATTTGGCAACATTGTAATGCATTTGTGAAACCTTTATAATAACATGTGTGGGTAGACCGAGGGTCCCCTTTTCCATATCTTGGTGCACTTCTTTATGAGCATTTTTGTATTGTGCGAATTTGACGTAATATTGTAACATGATGATAATGATGCGATGATTGGACTCTCGCACATGAGAGGAATGTTAATTGAGTATTGGGCATTATACTTGTGTTTTGATTACATGTTGGATACCACACGCGTAATATATCTAACATATGAATAAAAGTGCTAGAAGTGTAATTTGGGAGACAAATACTTGTAAGTTGGTCATTGCAACTCCAAGGAACCTTGTCGGTGTCCACACCCAAAGGGCCTTGACGCTCCTTTACTGCAGGAGAGCTTTGGGGGCATTACATTGTGAAACCTTTTAAAAAAGAAGAAAAAGTTTCCTCAGAAGGGTGGAAAGAGTAGGATGAGGGATGGGTTAACTCATGCCTCCATGACTGCTCCCTCTTTACATCTATACACTAAGGATGATGGACGTTTAAAAAAGAAGAAAAAGTTTCCTCAGAGGGCTGGAAAGAGTAGGATGAGGGATGGGTTAATTCATGGCTCCATGACTGCTCCCTCTTTACATCTATACACTAAGGATGATGGACGTTTTTCAATTGGTTGCATGGCCAAGGGACCTTGCCTTGAATTCCTTCACCTCCATTGTCATTATAATATTGCTGATTATCTAGCAATCCTTAACAAAATTAGGGAACACTTTTATGGTTCTTATTCTATTTAGTTATTTGAGGGTGATCTCAGTTTCAATTGTTATTACACCCTTAACAATTAAGTGTGGTCCACTATGATGCATCTATGATCATTGTCCCTAATGATTGCGACTTTGACCTGATCTTGAGATGGTTTCGCTAGGTGGTTTTTTATATATCAGTTTAGGCCTTTGAGGGCTTATAATGCTAATATTTTTGTAAACGTGAAGGGATATACATCATATAAATAGAGGATTCCTTCTTGATTTACATTTGGGGACATTTTGATTGGATGTTTGTGGATGAAAATCTAGGGTCAGAGTCCTTTTGCGTTTTAAATGCAAAATCTAACTCTTATTGTGGTGAGTCCTCACCAAATAGTGTTGACGTCAACCCAAACTGTTTTGTGCTCTAGAAACCCTAATCATAGTCAAGCTAAAACTTGAAGCCTTTATGAGGGCTTACCTTTTTCATTTTGTTGATCCAATCATTAAATAAACTCTTTATATAACTTCTACATGTCTAGGTATTCCTTCATCATTGCATATCGATAAACCCTAGCTTACGCACATCTTTGTTCAGTGTTAGTATACTAAAAGAATTGAGCCCATTCAATGATTAAGGTATCTTTCCCTAGGCCAATTATATCACCTAAGAGCCCTCTAACTAGTGACATGTCTTTTAATTACCCTTCGAATAACTCGGGAAGACAACCAAAAGTATTCTCATTTAATTGTCAATTTTGGATTTGTTTGGAACTTGTGAGCTGTCGTGCATTGTATGTGCTAGTGCAATATGTTGTGTGTGTTGAGGTTGTAGTAATCTAAATGTTACCACAATACAAGATAATGATTCTTTCACATGTCACTGATCTAATCAAACACACCACACCTTGCAGGAAATGAAACATTCTTTGCAAGAAAGTAAATCGCAAGTAAGGTAAATCACAATTGCATGAAAGCACTCGCAAAAAGTAAACACAATAGCTGCTAGAGGTGACTTGTTCAAGTATGATGATATTATTGATTGTTGTAAAATTCACACAATAGCACTAGGCAATGATGCAAATGACTTATAAATAAATAATTTAGAAATAAAACGTAGACATCATGATATCAGTTTCACAAGTTACTTCCTTAGATAAGTTACTATTAAATCTTCAATTCAATAGATCACGAGAAGGCCATCGAATAGTTGGAGCAAAAGACACTTTTCATTGCAGGGGTGTAGAAATTACACAATGCATTTTAACAATACTTCCCCCCCAGGGTTTGAAAGAATTTAGGTATTTATACAAAATGTTGGTATGTAGACTAAGTGAAGGAATCAGATAGCTAGCGTAAGAGAATCATACGACTCATCGTTTTGAAATTCTTTCGAGAATTTGGTATTTGGTTAACAAATGTTGACTCAGATTAGCCGGGAGTCGTTAGCATGTGAGTTTACCTCCTTAATCACTCACCCACTTGCCTACGCCGTCTTCTTTTGTGAGAAACTTGTGCTGACAGTACGGTTGGAACGTTGCACAAAGAGCCGACGTGAAATTTCGGAGTTGCAACAATGAGAGTTGTGGCAACAAGGAAAAATGTAGGGAATTCAACAACAGAATGGCAACTCAAAATTGTAGCAGCTTCATTGGTTCACAGGTAATTTGCTGGATCATTATCTCGGCAAGTGGCAACGCCAGAGTTGCAACAATGATGATTGCCATTGGAGTTATAGAAATTGCGCATTATATTCAAAGTTGTAGCGCTTATAGGGAGTTGAAATGCTTGGAATGGAGTGGCGACACCTGTAGGAAGTTTTGATGCGGGAAATGGAGTTGCAACCCCTGTTGTGGGATTTGCAACCATTGACTTTCACTTTTGTTTGACCATGTTAGTATGAAATATGGCAGTTTTACATCGTAATGCATAAGAAGAAGTGAAAGTGGTGTAAAAAGAGATTATTCATAACTTCACTAAAAATGTGGTAATGATGGATCCAAAAGGCACTAGGAAGGGATAAAGAATGGAAAAATGATAGAAAAAGGTATTGAGTGGGCGTTGAAAATATGCCAATTTAGTTACGCTTCCACTAAAATACCCTTATAGGTGAATATAGGTGAGCCTCTACTGTGGTGAGTCTTCACTAAATAGCAGGAGGAAGATTATTGAGGTGATAATGGCTTGTCCTTCCTCATTGTTGCTACAAGGTTTGATCCTCACCTTGTGAGTCCCCTCATAAGGCTTGCCAAATTTTGCGGCAACCATCCTTAATGATTGGCGATTTCACATGATTTTGAGTAAGGTTATGTTAAGTGGTGTTATTATATCAAACATGGCCTCTTGAGAGTTGACTATCACTCTATTCAACAATATTCCAAAGGTTATTTTACCCATTGTTTTGGGTATTTATTTCCTTTTCATTTTGGTTTTGGTTGAAGATGGTAACACATTAGAAGCTTAAATAGAAAAAATGGTAATGCATTAGAAGCTTGTTGTCATAGAAACTTACATGTCTCTCATTGCAAGGCCATCACAAGGTACTAAGCTTGAGTGTAGCTTGAAAGTGTTGCAATTGCCACCTATGCAACTACTTTCGTCTTTTAAGGTTGAGACGAACCCAACAAAAAGGAGGCTTCCCTAGCAGTAGATAGGGTCCATGAGGCAAGACAAAGTAGTTCTAAGGTTACCTCTTACTTCTCAATTAAAACAAACTTTTGTAGGATTAGGGATTTAATGATCAAATTAATTAAGGTAGGTGGGTCATCATTCAGTATACTTCTTGTAATATTGTGCTTTTTCTTGATGCTTTGGGAATTCTAATTCGAATTAAGGGGTGATTTGTATTATTAACCAATCTTGGTTGTAAACTTATTCTCTGACTTACGAGAGAGGTTAGTTTTTGACCCTAGTCCATTGGGACCTGCTTTGAGGCCTTAGGGTTATAGGAAGGGCACTAATTGGGTAACTTGGATTGAAGTAGCGTGGATGCTTACCACTTTCCATCATTCCCTAGATTTCATCTCCATTCTTCAGGGTTGTGGTCATTAGTTCATTAGGATTAGGAAAGGGAAATCTTTGAAAGAGGATGGACATAAGCAAAGTATTTCACGGAAGTAGAAGTATCTTTCATTTTTGATGTGCGCAGAAGATTAGATGGCTAAGCATATGTCCATTGAGGTAGAAGTTGATTGTGATATAGGAGACAAAGAAACCTTCTGTGGGAGTGATGCAGTGTTTGAGTGCAGCGTGTTAAAAAGTGACCAATCTTAAATAGGATCAGAGCATAAATCGATTGAACTATGTAGGTGTAGATTTTGTTCGAAGTTTGTAGGTTCCTTTTGTGGATTGCAGTGCTACCCACTTCATGAGGGAGGATGTAGCGAGGAGATTTGGATTGCAAATTGTTCCAGTCCATTTTTCTTTCAAATCAGGGAACTACAAGTATAGGAGAGTTTTCAAATTAGTTAGGGATGTTTTGGTGCAGATTGAATGCTGGAGTCAGCAGCTTGACTTCACTATCATTCAATTGGATGACTATGAGATTATATAGGGATGGGAATTTTTGATTGGAGAGAGAGTTATACGAGCCATTTCAGATGGAGGTGCTAGGATGATAGTTGTCCTTGTGGCAGAGAGATAGCTTGATGATGAGATTTTTAGGAGGTTGAATCGTGTGGAGTCTATCCTTTTACAATAGACTAGGATGATGACTAATTTGGAAGAGAGGGTTTTGAGTCTCGCTGGGAGACCTCATATGGTTGATGTTGAGAGATCACCACCCGAGTTTGATGAAATTTATGATGATGAGGGACAATTGATTGAGGATTACTTTGATGATGATGGAGTCAATAGGATTTCATCTGTAGTTTGGGAAGAGGTTCAAAATGATGAGCCTTGGTATAAACTAGCTAGTGTGGAGTCTGAGGAGTCGAGGGAGACTATAGAGTTAGATGTATGGCCTCAGGATCTAGAGTTGGAGAGATTGATTAAGGAGATTGAGGGGAGGATAGGTTCATATCCCCCATTATTGAGATATGTTGCAAACAGATATGGAGGGGTCATTCCATGAGGCAGACAACTATTTCTAGCATTAGATAGATTATATTCAAGAGATTAGGGTACATCTTTAGGAGGTTGAGTTGGATATGGAGTGTGGAGTGGTAGTTCTCGACACCCCACGTCATTTTCTTTGTGTGCTCTTGGAGATGGGCTCGTCATTAGTTGCTCAGGGTGGCGAGTCCAAAGATATGTGGAGAGTCTAGCAAAGGTACTTCCTGATGAGAAAATTCGAAATGGTGGATTTTATGTCTAGAGATGTTTGGGACGACATCGGGATGTGACGTGTTTTCACTTGTTTGGGTGGCATGAGTTCTTGTGGAGTTGGCGCTACGATCAGATTAGCTACCTGATTAGTTGATGACATAAGGGGATCCAACGCATGCCATTCTTATGAGAGAATTCACAGGTTCACATTATTGATGCAGTGTTAGGAGATGAGCATTCTTCACATGATTTGTGTCCTGTTGATAGGAGGTTGTTCAATGGCATGGGATGTTATGTTGATGGGTAATCTTCGTGGGGATGCAACATCTTGGTGATAGATGGATTTCTAGGGGGTTTATTGTTGAGGATGACAACATCTTTGAAGTGGGGGAGAATGTTAGGCCCTTAACGTTGAGTGCCCACAAGCACCACGAGTTGGGTGAGTCGTGTCGCAATACTAGATACAAAATGTTAGCATATAAATCGAGTTAAAGATTGGATAGCCAACCTAAGACAATCAGATGCCTCATCCTTCTACAATTCTTCCTTGAATTTGGTATTCGGTTAATAAACGTCGACTCAGATTAGTTCGGAGTCGTTATTATATGAGTTGTCCTCCTTAATCGCTCACCCACTTGCCTATGCCATCTTCTATGGTGGGAAACTTGTGTTGACTGTACAGTTGAACCATTGGACAAAGAGTTGGCGTGATATGTTGGAGTTGCAACAATGAGAGTTGTGACAACAGGAGTTGCAATAAGGAAAAATGTAGAGAATTGAGCAACAAAGTGGCGATGCAAGAGTTGAAACATCTTCTTTGGATCATACGTAAGTTGCAATGTCATTATCTCTGTAAGTGGCAACATTAGAGTTGCAACAATGATGATTATGACCGGAGTTGCAACGACTGCGCACTATATCCAGAGTTGTAGCGCCTATAGAAAGTTGCAACAACTGCGCACTATATCTAGAGTTGTAGTGGCAGCACCACGAGTTGGTTGAGTCGTGTCGCAAGACTAGATACAAAATGTTAGCATATAAATTGAGTTAAAGATTAGATATCCAACCTAAGAGAATCAGACGACTCATCCTTTCTACAATTCTTTCTTGAATTTGGTATTCGGTTAACAAACGTAGACTCAGATTAGTTGGGAGTCGTCAGTGTATGAGTTGTCCTCCTTAATCGCTCACCCACTTGCCTATGTCATCTTCTATTGTGGGAAACTTGTGCTGATTGTACAATTGAACCATTGCACTAAGAGTTGGCGTCGGAGTTGCAACAACAAGAGTTGTGACAACAGGAGTTGCAATAAGGAAAAATGTAGAGAATTGAGCAACAAAGTGGCGACGCAAGAGTTGTAGCATCTTCTTTGGATCATAGGTAAGTTGCAATATCATTATCTCTGTAATAGGCAACATCAGAGTTGCAACAATGATGAGTATGACCGGAGTTGCAACAACTGCGCACTATATCCAGAGTTGTAGCGCCTATAGAAAGTTGCAACAACTGCGCACTATATCTAGAGTTGTAGTGGCTATAGGGAGTTGCAACGCTTGGAATGGAGTGGCGACACTTGCACATGAGAGGAATGTTAATTGAGTATTGGGCATTATGCTTGGTTTTTGATTACATGTTGGATTCAACACACGTAATATATCTAACATGTGAATAAAAGCGTTAGAACTGTAATCTGGGAGACAAATACTTGTAAGTTGGTCATTGCAACTCCAAGGAACCTCGTTGGTGTCGCACACTCAGACGGCCTCGACACGGCTTTACTCCAGGAGCGCTTTGGGGGCATTACTTTGTCAAAGCTTTTAAAAAAGAAGAAAAAGTTTCCTCAGAGGGGTGAAAAGAGTAGGATGAGGGATGGGTTAACTCATGCCTCCATGATTTCTCCCTCTTTACATCTATACAGTAAGGATGATGGACGTCTATCAACTGGTCCCATGGCCATGGAACCTTGCCTTGAAGTCCTTCCTTTCCATTGTCATTATAATAGGGCTGATTATCTAGCTATCCTTAACAAAATTAGTGAACACTTTTATGGTTCTTATTATATTTAGTTATTTGAAGGTGATCTTAGTTTCAATTGTTATTACACCCTTAAAAACTAAGTGTGGTCCACTGTGATGCATCTATGATCATTGTCCCTAATGATTGTGACTTTCACTTGATCTTGAGATGGTTTTGCTAGGTGGTTTTTTATATATGAGTTTAGGCCTTTGAGGGCTTATAATGCCTAATATTTTTGTAAACCTGAAGGGATATACATCATTTAAATAGAGGATCCCTTCCCGATTTACATTTCGAGACATTTTGACTAATGTTTGTGGATTAAAATCTAGGGTTAGAGTCCTTTTGCCTTCTAAATGCAAAATCTAACTCTTATTGTGGTGAGTCCTCACGGAATAGCGTTTACGTCATCCTAATCTATTTTGTGCTATAGAAAACCTAATCGTAGTCGAGCTTCAACTTGAAGCCTTTATAAGGGCTTACCTTTTTCATTTTGTTGATCCAACCATTAAATAAACTCTTTGTATAACTTCTACATGTCTAGGTATTCCTTCATCATTGCATATCAATAAACCCTAGCTTACGCACATCCTTGTTCTGTGTAGGGTTAGTATACTAAAAGAATTGAGCCCTTTCAATGATTAAGGTATCTTTCCCTAGGCCAATTATATCACCTAAGAGCCCTCTAACTAGTGACATGTCTTTTAATTTCCTTCGAATAACTCGGGAAGACAACCAAAAGTATTCTCATTTAATTGTCAACTTGTGAACTGTCGTGCATTGTATGTGCTAGTGCAATATGTTGTGTGTTGAGGTTGTAGTAATCTAAATGTTACCACAATACAAGATAATGATTCTTTCACATGTCACTTAATAAATCAAACACACCACACCTTGCAGGAAATGCAACACTCTTTGCAAGAAAGTAAATTGCAAGTAAGGTAAATCGCAATTGCATGAAAGTAAACAAACTCACAGAAAGTAAACACAATATATGCTAGAGGTGACTTGTTCAAGTACGATGATATTCTTGATTGTTGTAACATTTACACAATAGCACAAGGCAATGATGCAAATGACTTATAAATAAATAATTTAGAAATAAAGCGTAGACATCATGATGTAAGTTTCACATATTACTTCCTTAGATAAGTTACTATTAAATCTTCAATTCAATAGATCACGAGAAGGCCATTGAATAGTTGGAGCAAAAGACACTTTACATTGTAGGCGTGTAGAAATTACACAATGCATTTTAACAATACTTCCCCCCCCAGGCTTTGAAAGAATTCAAGTATTTATACAACATGTTAGTATCTAGACTAAGTGAAAGATGGGATAGCCACCATAAGAGAATCATACAACTCATCCTTTTAAAATTCCTTCGAGAATTTGGTATTTGGTCAACAAATGTTGACTCAGATTAGCCGGGAGTCGTTAGCATGTGAATTTTCCTCCTTAATCACTCACCCAGTTGCCTACATCATCTTCTTTTGTGAGAAAATTGTGCTGATAGTACAGTTGGGTCGTTGCACAAAGAGCTGGCGTGATATTTTGGAGTTGCATCAACAAGAGTTGTGGTAACAAAGAAAAATGTAGGGAATTCAACATCAGAATGGCATCTCAAATTTGTAGCAGCTTCATTGGGTTACAAATAATTTGCAGCATCATTATCTCTGCAAGTGGCAACGCTAGAGTTGCAATAATAATGATTGCCATTGGAGTTGTAGTAACTGCACACTATATTCAAATTTGTAGCGCTTATAGGGAGTTGAAATGCTTGGAATACGGTGGCGACACTTGTAAGAAGTTGCGCTGCTGGAAATGTAGTTGCAACACCTGTTGTGGGATTTGCAACCACTGACTTTCACTTTTGTTTGACCATGTTAGTATGAAATATGGTAGTTTCGCATTGTAATGCACAAGAAGAAGTGAAAGTGTTGTAAAAGAGATTATTCTTAACTTCACTAAAAATGTGGTAATCATGCATCCAAAAGGCACTAGGAAGGGATGACAAATGGAAAAATGATATAAAAAAGGTATTGAATGGGCGTTGAAAATATGCCAATATAGGCACGCTTCAACTAAAATTCCCTTATAGGTGAATGTACGCGAGCCTCTACTGTTGTGAGACGCCACCAAATAGCAGGAGGAAGATTATTGAGGTGATAATGGTTGTCCTTCGTCATTGTTGCTACAGGGTTTGACCCTCACCTTGTGAGTCCCTTCATAAGGCTTGCCAAATTTTGCGAAAACAATCCCTAATGATTGGCGATTTCACATGATTTTGAATAAGGTTATGTTAAGTGGTGTTATTATAGCAAACATGGCCTCCTGAGAGTTGACTATCACTCTATTCAATAATATTCCAAAGGTTGTTTTGGGACGACATCGGGATGTGACGTGTTTGCACTTGTTTGGGTGGCATGAGTTCTTGTGGAGTTGGCGCTACGGTCAGATTAGCTACCTGATTAGCTGATGACACAAGGGGATCCAACGCATGCCATTCTTATGAGAGAATTCACAGGTTCACATTATTGATGCAGAGTTAGGAGATGAGCATTCTTCACGTGATTTGTGTCCAGTTTGATAGGAGGTTGTTCGATGGCATGGGATGTTATTTTGATGGGAAATCTTTGTGGGGATGCAACATGTTGGTAATAGATGGATTTCCAGGGGGTTTATTGTTGAGGACGACAACATCTTTGAAGTGGGGGAGAATGTTAGGCCCTTTGTTAAAATTGGCAACTAGGGCAAAACTTCATGTGGGTCATCTTATTCATCGCTGATAATATGTTCATTAGATTCCTCTCGTCGAGATGTGTAGGATTGATACAAGGATCCTCTGATTCCGATAACTATTCATGGAGATATGAATTTATTTTGATTATGGAATTATTATCACGCTGACCTACAACTCATGTAGGCTCAGAAGCCCAACAGTCGCATCTATTCAAACACCAAAGTTGTGTATAAATATAGGAAGACTTTTCTTCATTTGGACTCACTCATCTCATCACATCTTTCTCTCTACCACGCAGAAAAGAGTCTCTTCTCTACTGCGTAGAAAAGGGTCTCTCCCTCACACATGTGAAGCCGGAAGTCGTTGAAACTGAAGCTGCAACTGCAGAAGTAAAGTTTGACCTGCGTGGACTAGAAGATCTCATCATCTGAACTGCGCTGTAGGTTAATCTGAACCTTCTCTTAAAGCTGCAACTTTTGGTGGTGGAATTAAGTCAATCCGACAGACAGTTTGCAAGATATCAACTGCCCTAGTTTGAAGGAAGCTGCTGAAACTGAAGCTGCAACTGCAGAAGTGAAATTTGACCTGCGTGGACCAGAAGATCTCCTCATCTAAATTGCGTTGTCGGTTCATCTGAACCTCCTTTGGAAGCCGCAACTTTTGGTGGTGGAATCAAGCCGATCCGACTGTCGGTTTGTGAGATATTGTCTGCCCTAGTTTTAATGATGAAGCTGCTAATGCTGATGTCGCTGATGTAGGGTTTGCTATTGTTGATATAAATCAGATTTATTGCACTATTTCCTCTGCTAAATTATTGAAGATAAAAGAAGATTTGATCAAAGGGTTTCCCCACACATTGTGGGGTTTGTCCCTAGCAAGCCGCCACATCTTGTGTCTTTTGTCTTGGCTTGTTTTTTTTCGATCGTTTAATGTTCTATCTGCACTTTACTTTATGTACATGTGATTGCTAATCTGAGGAATATAATAAGAAAAAGAAGTAAACTGTTATAAGCATAGAACATACGATAACTTATCATGGTATCGGAGCTGAGGTGAAGACAAAGCCCTAGCAAGAGCAATCACCAAAGAGAATATTGGCAAGGCTATCCTAAAAGAACTATGGGGTCCTCAACACTCTTTCTTGTCGAACAAGCTTCGTGAGTAAGCTGACTATCACGGATGGAAGATGTCTATCGATCTAACCCTAGAGGATCAAGGAGTGTTGGACCATGTAAGAGGCAATATTGTTGAGCCGCTATCAAATGCATATGCTGTTGCCTGGAACAAATAGAAAAACGAAGAAGTCAAAACAAAGAAGATCATCTGGGACTCTATCGACAAGCACTTAGTGGCCTACATCTCTGAACTGGACACTTCCAAGGAAATCTACGATAGAATGATGCAAATCAAGTTTTGTTTCTTAGAAATAATCTGAGGGAAATCAAGAAGGGTAAAGATGAGAGTATGCAAGCATACTTCTTACGAATCACTGAGATCAAGAACGATCTCCTATCTATTGGGGAGACTATTAATGATAAGGAAATGGCACTCACGACTCTTGGAGGATTACCATTCGAATGGTACGTGTTTAGGAATACTCTTCTGAACGATAATGTAATTCCTGGTTTCGAGGAATTAATGGCTAGATGCATTCAAGAAGAAACAAGGGTAGAAGAGGAAGAAATGCCCATGCCTAAAGGTCCTCCTGTTGCCTTTTCTTCTCATGCTAAGAAAAGAAATAATTCCAGGACTAAATCAAAAGAAAAGCCTGGACCTAAGGGTGGAAGAAAAGGACAATGTTACATTTGCGATAAAGCAGGTCACTATGCAAGGGAATGCCCTGATAGAAAGGACTTTCACCGTGACGATGATCAAAATCCCTCTCATGGTAATCGAAGGGATGGAAAATTCAATAGCAAAGGTAAAAGGAATGTTGGAAATCAAGGAAGAGGATAACCATTCAAGAAGGCTAGAAATTCCAGGATGTATTAAATGCACCTGACCTCCGAAAGAACTTGGTGTCCATCTCGGCAATGGAAGACAAAGGCTACAAGGTAACCTTCAACGATGGCAAGCTACATGTATCGAAAAATAATGTTAAAGATGCCTTTACTCTTGGGTTTCGAGTTGATTCTTTATGTCAGGTCGGTGGAAGTTTGCTAGGTGTCATGTCTTATGACACATCTCTTTAGTCCGAACTTTGGCATTGGAGGTTTGCCCACCTTCATTATAAAGCTCTACTCGGTGTAAGACAGTTGGTGACAGGGATGCCCGAATTCCGAGTAGAGAAAGAAGGTGTATGTCCAAGATGTGCCGAAGGAAAGCTCAAAAGGGGACCATTCCCCTCAAGCCAAAGCAAGACCTTTGATATATTACAGTTGGTTCACCAACGCATATTTGAGGCTGGCATTAAGAGGGAGACTACTACACCACATTCTCCTGAGCAGAATGATGTGGCGGAAAGGAAGAACTGTACGATTGTGGAAATTGTCTCTATGGGTAGATGATTTAACAATGCCTGATTTGGAGGAACCCATGGATTCTATTTATCCACCTGAGCCTTCCTCTTCTAGGAAGAGGCCTTCATGGCTTAGGGGGATACTTGATGATGCTGAACGACATGCTGCACCCCGAGGAACCTTTCGTGAAAGTAAGAAACCTAACAGGTATTAGGGATACTTGACCATCATGAGCACGATCATACAAAATGAGCCTCCGTCATTCTTAGATGCCGTCAAGCATCAAGTATGGAAGGATGCTATGACCAAAGAATATGAGTCTATTATGGAGAATGATGTCCGGGAAGTAGTTCCCAGACCCCAGGACAAGACAATTGTCACTTCTAAATGGCTTTACAAGATAAAGCATGCAGCAGATGGAAGTACGGAAAGTATAAGGCTCGTTTTGTTGCTCGTGGTTTCTCCCAGAAGGAAGGTATAGACTATGATGTGATATTTGCACCTGTTGCCAGATATACGACCACCCGCTTGATCATAGCCCTTGTGGCTTCACAAGGATGGAACCTACATTAGATGGATGTCAAGACTGTGTTCTTGCACGATTCGATGAAAGAAAAGGTCTATGTGGAACCAACCCGAAGGACTTGAGGTTTATGATTGAAAATCTCCTGTATGCAGGTTGAAGAAGGCTCTCTATGGGCTGAAGCAAGCACCCCGAGCATGGTATGAGAGGATCGATAGCTACTTGATGAAGCTGGGATTCGTTAGGAGTGAAGCCGATCCTAACCTTTACTTTAAGGTTGAAGATGACAAACCTCTCAGTCTGGGGTTATATGTGGATGACTTCTTTCTAACAGGTGCAGACCCTCTCATTCACAAATGTAAGAGGGAGTTGGCTTCTAGATTTGAAATGAAGGACCAAGGACTTGAAGTGTGGCAGAAGCCAAGTGAAATTTGCCTATCTCAAGGAAAATATGGGTGAAGATTCTGAAAAGATTTGTAATGATGGACTGCAAGCTTGTGACTACCTCGAGGATCTTAACTTTCAGAAGTTATATGGTAGTGATGTCGGACTAGATTTGGGAAATGCCTTTGAGTTTCAAAAACTGATTCGCGTTGATGTTCTTGGTGAACCTCTGTCCGAACATATGTTTTGCAGTTAGCATTGTGAGCTCATATTTGGTTGAGCATCACTAGATTGGTGCCAAGAATCTTCTGAGATGTCTTCGAGACACAATCTCTCATGGATTGAGATACACTGTCGGAAATATGAAATTGCATGATTATTCGAATGCTGATTAGGCAGGTAGTGTGGAGGATCACTAGAGCACTTTTAGTGCTGTTTCTCTTTGGATTCTGCTTCGATATAATGGATGAGCAGGAAGCAGAAGTTGGTTGCCATAAGCATCGCCGAGACTAGATACATATCTACGAGTATGATTTCGTATGAAGCTGCCTGGTTGGGAAATCTCTTCAATGAGATGTTTGAACACATACCACTGTGATTCTCTGTAACAACCAGAGGTGGGATTCGATTATTGAGGAATCCTGTATTCGTCGATTGCTCTAGTAGATAGACATCATTTGGGATATGGTAAGGAGGCTCCATTGCGTTAAGATGATGTACAGGTCGATACACCTTGTGAAAGCCTTGAGGAAAGATCTAATCTGTGATTTTCCAAAACGACTTGGAGTCGTCAAGAAACCCTTGTACAAGGGTCCTGCATGTTGCATACATTGAGCTTTGGGAGCTTTGAGGGGGCTTGCTATTCTTACTGGAGCAACATACGACCACAGGGTGACTCACCCTCCCTTGGTGGTGCGCACTGGAACAAGATGATTCGCTCTCTTGTGGGACAAGATGATTCGCTCTCTTGTGGAATAGGATGATTCGCTCTCCTGTGTAGCCAGGATTGATGTGTTCTCCTTTGTGAGGCCTGGATGATGTGTTCTCCATTGGCGATTGTTAGCAGATTTAAGTTTCTCCTGCTGAGGCCTGGATTTTATGTGATTCTCCATGGCGAGTGTAGCAAGATTGATGTGTTCTCCTGTGAGGCCTAGATTGATGTGTTCTCCATGGCGATTGTTGCAGGATTGATGTGTTCTCCTGTGAGGCCTGGATTGATGTGTTCTCCATGGCAATTGTAGCAGGATTGATGTGTTCTCCTGAGGACAAGATTGATTAGTTCTCCTGTCGAGGCATCCTACCCATGCAGTCTGGGACTCATGGGAAGTACCTCTCATCTGATCAATGAGCAGGGAAATGAAGTTAGGGACCACCGATGGACGCATCGTTGTATCTACCATACTCCCTATGCTAGGATGACCTCCATTGAACTAGGATCAATGATACTGGTCTGGGACCAGTGGTAGAAGTTGTACCATACTATGACACTGACTTCGGGTCGGTTGAGACTGGTCTGGGACAAATGGTACATACTCCGAGACTGACTTTGTGTTAGTGCAGTACTGGTTTGGGACCAGTGAGAGTTGTACCATACTATGACACCGACTTCGGGTCGGTTCAGATTGGTCTGGGACCAGTGGTACATACTCTGAGACTGACTTCGTGTCAGTGAAGCACTGGTCTGGGACCAGTGAGAGTTGTACCATACTATGACACTGACTTCAGGTTGGTTGAGATTGGTCCAGGACCAGTGGTACATACTCCGAGACTGACTTTGTGTCAGTGCAGTACTGGTTTAGGACCAGTGGTACACTCTCTTAGACTGCGATACAGGTCTGGGACTAGTGGTAGGAGTGGTACTTACTATGAAGCTGACTTCGGGTTACCTGAGACTGGTCTGGGACCAGTGGTACGCGCTCTGAGACTGACTTTGAGTCGATGGAGGATGATACTGGTCTGGGTCCAGTGGAGTTGTACTCACTATGATGCTGACTTTGGGTTGGTTGAGATTGGTCTGGGACCAGTGGTACATACTCTGAGAATGACTTTGAGTTAGTATGATACATCCTTGATCATTTCTTCTTCTTCATAATTTGGATAAAAGTAGAGCAGAATAGAACAAAGCAGAGCAGCACATATCAG
>APFE030920737.1:0-22163 GCA_000404065.3 Pinus taeda | reverse complement strand
ATATGCATACTTCCATCAGGGAGCAAATCTGCTCTTTGCATTTTTCATTTTAGGTGCCTCGTACTGAAATTTTGGATCATTCCATTAGGTCATGTCAAAATGGTCCAATGATGGTTGTCTTATTCTATGAAAATCAAATCTTCCCTCATGAAGTACATTTTCTGACCCATCTCTATGTTGTATTCAGTTGAGGTTTCAAATATGTTACTTTAGGTGTCAAGGCAGTGGTCTTTCCATTAGGTTTTAGGGTTCATTTCCAAGGTCTTTTCATTAGGTCTGTCTTAGTGTTCATTTCCAAGGTCTTTTCATTAGGTCTGTCTTAGGGTTCATTTCCAAGGTCAAAAGCATGGTTTCAAGTTTAAATAAAGGGTAGCAAAAGTACGATGATGACCAATAAACAAAGAGTGATTACCAGTAAGTCATGGTGATTGTACAAAGATTTTTTGTCACTAATGTAATTTTCATCTCAAAAAACATGTTTTTGAGATGAAAACATAGTATTTTTAGTTGATTTATATTCTTTTGATGTAATTCAATCCATTTTGTGTAATAAGTGTTACCAGCTGCCCCAAACATTTCTCCTTGCTGCAAGAAAATGAAACCACAAAATAAATCAGTTCAATCCAAGCATCATCCACCTGAAAAGAGACAAAGAAGGAAAAGCATTAAACAGAGATTTTAAGACAAAGAAAAATTTCCAAAACATTAGAAAGTGGGTTTTCTTTAAAGAAAATTCAAAATCAACCTCTATATAAGATGTCAAATTCCTTTTCCAAATTCATCACTTTCATTTGACAAAGAGAAAGAAGAGCCTTGAAGGAGAGAAGGGAATTGAGGCCAATCGGTGGCTAAGCAAAGAAGAGACGTTGCGCATAGGAGACAGAAGGTACTACACATAGGAGATAGAGGCGCTGCGCATAGGAGAGAGGGTGTTGCACATAGGAGATAGAGCGTTGTGCATAGAGACCGAAGCACTGTGCATAGGGCCAACAAGTGCCAAAAAATCCTATCAGACACACAAAACGTGTTTTTCTCCTTCTATAGCTTTTAAACAAGTAAGTGTAACCTCTAAGCTATCCTCCTGGCATTCAATTCAGCATTTTGAAGTTGGTTTGCTATTTCAAAATTCAAACACTACTCCACATTTTCCTTAAACACTAATTCCCTCAAACAAATCCGTCCACCTATTCCTTGAACCCTAATCCATCCTATAAATCCCTCCACCTATTCCTTATCCCTCAAACACAATCCTAAAACCCTATTTACTAAACATACCCTATCAAAGAAGAATACCCTCCTTCTCATTCTCATATCATATATATTCCATCCTACACCGCATAAGCTCATCTCCCCTCCCCTATCCCTGTTCACCATAACTCACTCCTTGATTGCCTTCTCTAGGGTTACAAAACTTCAAAATTCAACAAACATGGACAAAGAGGATAGAGATTATGAGGAGGAGGAAAATAGTGGCAGTGAAAGTTCAGGAGATGAACCTCAACATCAAGGAAAACCACATAAGGGAGGTAGAATTATTAGGGAGGAACCATCAAACATCATAGGACTATAGTCTTCTCATATGACTGTCACTTGTTTCAAACATCTAGGGTGTTATGAGTTTTGTGAGCAGGCGGAAAGAGTTCAACATCATCATGATCTAACCAAGATTTTTGTAGCCAATCTCTGTGATAACAAAGTAACTATTGTCGAGGCAACATTTACGGTTTCATCCTCCATCATTATTGATGCTACAAGGATTCCAAATGTGGGGGAAAAATGGTATAAGGCACAATATTTGGATGAGAATTACTATGAGCCATACATCAAATCCAGATACAGAAATGAAAAGAAGAGAACCTTTCCTTTCAAGTTCCTTGAAGACAACTATGCCCCTATGCTGACGATCATTATGAAGTATTTTACATGTGAGGGATGATTTTCTAGATTGTACACCTATCACATTAGGCTTCTTATACACTTCACAAGAGTGAAAATGTTGAGCATCCCTTATTTCTTATTTAGGAACATTAAGAAGATGGCCTACGTTGTACAAAAAAAGCCATACCCCCAGCAAATGAGTAGTATCTATCACTATTCTCTGATTAAGATGATTGTGCTACATCATCTCAAACTCCTTAACATCTCCTAGGATACATTCATTGCCAATGACTCTTCAATGGTCCTCAGATTCCTCCACCGATGCCTCAAGAAGAAGAAAGACCTTCCAGCAGTGCCAAAGTAAAGAAAGATGAGAAGGTTAAATATATTAAATTTGTTGAGGAGCTAGAAGCCTTCAAGACAAATCAGAGAGGGACTAGAAAGTTGTTTGCAGTAGATAGGAAAGTGTTTACTCCAATTGATGTGGAAGGGGCCTTGCCTTCTTCATCAGCATATAGACAAATGCTTACTCCACAAAATGTGGAAGGGGCTTTGCCTTCTTCATCAACACAACAGGTACAATAGGTGCAACAACTGCATAAAGGGAAGGAAAAGATGCTGGAGGAAAGCCTTGATGATGAAGAGGAAAGGGATTTTGATTTGATGGAAGATGATGAACCAGAACATCCACACATCCATCACGGCATTAATATAGTTGACTTGGAGGTCCAAGATGAGGCAATAAACGAAAGCATAACCATAAGGGAAAAAGATGCATAGATCCAAGCACTGATGGATAACTTGGCGAGAGCTAAGTATGTCATTTCATACTTTGACCAAGAGAACAAGTAGCTAAGTGACAAACAAGTCCTCATGGAGCTATAACTTCTTAAAGCAAAGAGGCAAATGGGAAAGTCAGTAATGCAAGAGGAGAAACATCGGCTACCTTGACTACAAAACAAAGAATTGAGAAGGAAATTAAGGAGGATAGACAAAATTGGCTTGACAAGGTCAATTTTCATTTGGAGAAGCTGCTACAAAAAGCCAATAGGGACAATCGAATCATCAGGCACATGGCTCACCATTACAGGACCCGGAACAAGATTTGCAACATAAGGGTCAAGCAAATGAAAACAAGGCTAAAACAAGCACTCAAAGGCAAAAAGGAGGATGATCGGCTTAGGTTGCTTGTTGAAGCTTCCTTGGCTGACCAAGATACTTAATAGTTCTATTTTCCACAAATTTTGAGCAATTTTTGAAGAATTTTTTCCTTTTGAAGAATTTGGCAATTTTTGACACAAAAATTTTAGCTCTATGCACAACACCACTGGTGCTACGCTTTTCCTAGGTGCATACAATGAGGGAATGGTCAACATTTTTGGTTTCATAATGATGAGTACATTCACCTTGAGCATTTTCTAAGTGTTTAGAGAAAAACTAGTCAACTAAAAGGTCAAAAAACACCCAAACAATGACCTCACTGCCCTTTTTTGGACACACAGAAGCAATCTTGGGAGAATCCATTTTTAAGGGGTCAAATGAGCTTCAAATTAAAATGTTAAAGATGTTCTCGAAAGGAGACTTGTAGAGCTTTTCAACAAGCTATCATGACCTCAATTTGGACATCGAGGAGGCCTCCAAAATGGCCCTCCAAAAGCGTTGTGCATAGATCTTGGGCACTGCGCATAAGACAAAAATTGTGTTAGGTTTCCATTTCACTATGCCTTGACTATAATTTTGGGTTTCCTCTCATGGATGGTGTTTTATTGATGTAAATGATGACTAGGCATGTAAATATGATGGATAATAAGTACTAGAAGGTAGATTCATTATATTAAAAGTTATCTTGAGGACAAATTAATTAGTTTCCTCACTTTTAGAGGCAAGTTGTTAGGATGCCTAGATTCCAGTTTCTTGTTCAGTTTTTGTTAGATTACTTCCTCATCTTAGTGATTCGACCCTTGAGGATGGGAGGAGGTTGAATAAATGTCTATATCTTCTTCTTCTTTCTCATTGTAAAGGGTTGGACTCATTTGGATGCTTATGCTTTGAGTAGACATTATTTTGTATCAGTTTTAGCAGGAGATTAATGAAAAGTTGCAGCTATTTCTTTGGGATCCATGTGGTATGATGTTCAGTTCAGTTTTTCTTATGTTTTCATGTGTTCGAATGTATTTTTGACTCCATTTCATCATTTCATTGTCGTTATGTGAATGTATAGAAGTCTGAGAGGCAGAATCCATATCTTTTATGCTCTGTTGTGGGTAGACATTTCACAATCTGTGTTTTCTTCAGCTTAGGATGAATCCATGTGGTTTACATGCTATTTCTAGCTCCTCACTTGTCTTTCCACCTTATCCATCAAACCCTAGAGTGCTGAGCCTTGTGCCTACTTTGCCCCATCGAAAACCCTGCAATGTTGACCTAATTTCCTTGCCCTAACTGTTTCTCTCCTCCTAATCTAGCAAAACCCTTCAAAATCAAATCAAACCTTGTGCTACTATACCTAGCCTAATATCGTTTTCTTGAACCAGTCATCTTCGCTGAGATTCTTACGGAGAGAGCCCTCTCCTGGCCTAGTAAGGCTAGCTACTTGGCTAAGCATGGTTTGTGGTTACCCTGGCATTGCCTTCCTTCGCCTAAGGTTCAATCCAGGTGCTAACATAGTGGCACCCATACTGGGGAACGAAAAATCAGAAGTTAATCACCCCAGTAAGATGTTTCATTTGAATTCTTAAGCTTATGGATGATGAATTTTAGAATTTAATAGGCTGAATTGGAAATTTGTAAAGCAATATATAAATTTCAAAATTAGACATACTGGCTTCTCGAAAATACACCAAATCCAATCGAAATCTGACTCCTCCAACCATTGTTAGTGATCCTCATAAAATTGGGCACAAATCTAAGACAGCTGTAGAGAAATCCAGTTTAGCTGAAGAACAATCAAGTGAGGATTTCATTCCTCGTGTTAATTCACTCCCGGGAAGGTTAGACACTTTGCAAGACATTAAGTTTGATGTTAATTTTGAGCAAAGTTTGTTTCGCAATAAGTCTTTAAGTTGGATTGATTAGATAGTTGTTGATTCTTCTACATCTCTTGACAACCCCATTGAATACTTGTTTTCACAAAATAAATCAGGGTCACAACTTATTCATACTCTTGATCAGTTCCAGAACCTCTCTTCAAACTTAAACACTTGGGTGCAAAATAAGACTCATATGCCATCTTTTGATTTTCGAAATATTCCTTTGCATCTACTACCACTCAAACTATCTCTCACCCTCTACCTTCTTCTTCACATATTGTTCACACCACTCAAGCTATCATTAATTCCCCTTTGGGTATACCAAATATCCTAATCCTTGCTTTAAATCCACCAACTCCCCCACCTTTAGTTATGGCTACCCAATATGCACCCCTTTTTTTACCTCAAAATCCTGGTGCCATGCCCACTGATTATCAAACCAAAATACCTTTCTTTGACGGCACCCAAACCATTACAACTCAACAGCACGTAGACAAGACGAATTATTTCTTTGACCTCCATGAAGTGGAAATTGAAGATGTGATGATGAGGCTGTTTGTAAAAAGTTTTGGAGGAGAAGTTCGGAAATGGTTCAAAGCCCTACCAGTAGCTTTTATCACTACTCTACCCATCCTCCACAAGAAATTCCTAGATTGGTGGGAGGTGAAGAAAAATCCCCTTCAGATTCTTTCTGAATATGAGAACATCAAAAGAAATGTTGGAGAGAGTGTGCGAGATTATTGTGTAAGATTTAATGCAGTGTACAATGCTATACCTACAAACATCAAACCACTATGGATTATCTTTGATTAAGTTTCCAGATGGATTTGATGCTGATATGGCATATTAGTTGTGTGAACATGATCCTATAACTCTAGAAGCCATGCAAAAGAATGCTATGAGCATAGAATCAAACTTGCTAGCCAAACGAGCAAGAATGAGATTAGAGAAAAGAGTGACCATGAAAGAAGAAGAATCTACTTCAGATGTAAAAATGGATATATTGATTTGAACAATGGAAAGAATGGTTGACCGGTTGTCCATCACAGACAGACTTGAACCTAGGATCTAGAACCCAAACTTTAGAGGGCGGCAGCAGCACCAATTACGAATCAAGCAAAGAGAACAAAAAGCACCGGAACAACTAGTGCAACAACAACATCAAATCAGAACTCCCTTGCATCAAAATTATGTTCAAGGAGTGGAAGAAGAAGACGAGGAAGATATGGTAATTGAAGAAAATAATTTTTTCACTGCTAATAGTATGCCTATATTTCTAACCGAAGATGAGGAGTATGCAGAAGGTTCTGACATTTTAAAGTATGAAGACTACATCTTGGAAAATGATGTTGTTTTGGACGCTGAATCTAATGATTATCAACGTGGTTACATGAATGCTTTGAGCGCACAGCATAGACAATATCCTTTGAGGAGCAGAGATGTACCAGTCAATCCTATTCAGAAGAGGAAGGAGGTTTAGTCGAAGAATGATCCCCCAAGCAATCAGAAAAGGGGAAAGGAGCTTGCCGACTAGAATTCCAGCAAGGTAAATCAGCCATCAACAAGTACAGCTACAAAAGAGAAATACAATAAACAAAAGGATGGTGCAACGAAGGAGAAAATAGGTAAGAGGGTCATCGGTGTCAAAGAGGTAGAAAAGGTCACATATTTTAATTTAGAAAGTGAAATTGCTAAATTGAAAGTGTGCATTCCCTTGACTGAGCTTGTTAAGAATAGTCATTACAAACACCATGTATCTAGAATACTGCAAATTGATCCTTTGTTTGACATGGTGAATGTTGAGGATGATCACCTTGAACTTATTTTTGGTCTAGCTATAGAAGGTCAGCTAGAATATAATGAAGTCTTGCCCTTTTATTTGAGTCTTAGACTGCATGAGTATATTCTTCATAATGTTGTGCTTGATTCTGGAGCTTCCCACAATTTGATGCCCAAGGCCATCATGGAAAAACTAAGCTTGGATATCACCCAAAAATATCATGATTTGTACTCACTTGATTCTGGTAGAGTTCGCTGCATTGGTCTCATCCAAGATTTGGTGGTTTCCTTAGATCAAATCCCAGCCAAGAATGTCTTGATGGATGTGGTAGTAGCTGATATACCACCTCGATTTGGTATGTTGTTGTCTAAATCATGGGGAGCCAAACTCAAAGTCACTTTACAACTTGACTTCTCTTATGCTATAATCCATGTTTTCAATCAATTGAGGAAGTTGTACCGGGAAAAGAAGATGAAGTATATGATCACTAGTAAAGCAAAGGCCATAAATCATTTGATAAATGTTGTACATACAGATTTATAATATTTTGTTTTGTACACTGGTAGTGGATGGAATGATGTAGATATTCAGCTTGTAGAAGTAGATGATGTACCAGACATTTCCGAGAGTTTTAGAGCAGTTCTTAATCAAGAAAAGAAAAAAATGTCAATTCCTTCTGAGCAGCCTCCATAGGAGCAGAAAGTCAGTGAAGAGCAGGCAAATGAAGCAACTAGCAAAGGTAATATCGAAACTAAAGCAGAATTCCAACATCTGGAAGATGAAGCCAGCCTTTGGAGCATGGACTTCAATGGTGCTTTGGGTAAAGATGGTGCAGGTATTGGAATTTGGATTCGAAGTCCTATTTTTCAACCAGAAAAAGTCCCAGGTAATGTTAGAGTGTCTTCCTATAAATTAGCTTTTGATTGCTCTAATAATGAAGCGGAGTACGAGGCATTGATTATAGGTCTAAAATTTTTATTGAAGTTGGGTACGAAAATGATTTCTATTTATGGTGATTCAAAGCTAGTGATTAAACAAGTAAAAGGAGAATATCAAGTGAAGCATCCGCAGATGAGACTTATAGGAACGTAGTCCTAGATATCTTGAAAATGTTTCCAGAATACACCTTAACAGTGGTGCTAATAAGTCAAAACATCATTGTTGATTCACTTGCTACAACAATGAGCAATCTGAAAATTCCAATGAATTCTAGCAATAAATTTTAAATTCATGTCAAACATAGGTCTACTGTTCTTGATAATCTAAGATATTGGCAAGTTTTCTGGGATGACAATGAAATTAATTCCCTTTTGCATAATGAAGGGAAGTTTAAGAATGCTTTAATTGATGATGTCTGTGATTCTAATGAATAAGACATTGAGGTAAATCAAATGGATGTTTTCCAACTGAAGGATAATGCTATTCCTAGAGGTCTTATACCTTTAGAGGAGTTATTTTATCAAGATGATGTGGCAAGAAAACCAACCTTGGTTCCTACTGACAAAGGAGTTGAAGGTGTAAACCTTGGGACAGCAGACCAACCCAAGCTTGTAAAGTTATCAAAAACATTGTCTCCTGAATCAAAGGCTAAGTATGTTAAATAGCTTTCTAAATTTTCTAATGTTTTTGCGTGGGATTACTTAGATTTGAAATTATATGACACGAACATCATTCAACATACCATTCCTATCAAGCCGGATAAAAAACCTTTTAGACAAAAGTTGAGGAGAATCAATCCAAAGTTGCTGCCATTCATCATTGTTCCAATAAGATTCTATGATTGGGTTTCAAATTTGGTCCCATTACAAAAAAATATTGGAGAGATAAGGTTGTGCACTGATTTCCGGAACCTAAATAAATTATCCTTGAAAGATAATTACCCTCTTCCTAAGATGGACCATATTTTACAAAGAGAAGTTGGAGCATCACGGATGTCACTACTAGATGGCTATTTAGGTTACAATCAGATCTTGGTGCACAAAAAAGACCAAGACAAAACTATATTCACAACACCATGGGGAACTTTTCAGTATGCCAAGATGCCATTTGGGCTGAAGAATGTTGGGGCCACTTTTCAGCGAGCCATGGATATAGCTTTCGCTAACGAGAAGGATGTTTTCTTGGTCGTTTATTTAGATGACTTGACATTATTTTCTAGTTCTGATGATGAGCATTTACACCACATTAGTATTGTTTTTTAGAAATGTAGGAAGTTTGGGATTTCTTTAAATCCAAAGAAGAGTCTTTTTGCCATGGAGGAAGGTAAAATCCTTGGTCATATAATTTCTAAAGATGGCATTTGCATTGATCCTTCAAGGGTAGAGGAAATCCAAAAAATAGACTTTCCACACAACAAAAAGGAGATTCAAGCTTTCAACGGTAAGATGAAATTCTTACACAGATTTATACCAAATTCGGCTGAGCATTTACGTGAGTTAACTAATATGTTGAAGAAGGAAAGCACTGTAAAATGGCCCGAGAATGCCAAGAAATCTTTCAACTTGGTAAAGCTTGCTTTGACCACAACCCCAGTTTTCATCAGTTCCGATTATACTCATGATTTTATTATATTTTCATTTGCATCTGAGCACACTTTGGTTGTGGTGTTGATGCAAAAGAAGGATCAGGTGGAACAACCCATTGCATTTTTTAGCCAGACTATCATAGATGTTGCTTTGTGTTATAACATCATTGAGAAAAAAGCTTTTTCTCTTATAAAGGCATTGAAGGATTTCCGAGTTTACATTCTACATTCACATACCATGGCATATGTTCCTAACCGTTGAATTCCTGCAGAAACTCCGATAGATCTAGAATTCTAGTTAAATTAAACACAAGTAATTTGCTAATATTCAAGAGAGGAGAGAAATAATTTTCTCCATAAAATCAATGTATTAAATTAATTAACAATAGTAATACATTAGAAACCAAAAACATCTAATCCCAAAGGGAGGTGGTTATATAGAAATTGCCGAATCTAGAAAATTAGTAAAAAACTAGAAAAGGCTAAGAAAAGCTAAAGGGAGGCTTAAAATAGCAACAATGACTCAAGACAAACTATACCAAGTATCAGCCATGAGGAAAGCATGAGGAGGGGTGCATTTCCCAAGGAAGGCAACTTTAAAACATGCTAAGATGGTCTGGGGGACCAAATCCCTTGATTTAAGGGGGAATCTTCATGTGGGGCACCAATCCTCAAATAACTCAAGTGGATGAGGTGTGGTTAGGTGTGAACATGAACTTAGATGTCTAAATGGTTTAGGAAAGTGGTTGGACCAATATTTCCATAATATTAAGCCTTTAAAGGCAGAAAATAAGGGAAAGTTCGTACACCGAGCTAGTTTACCAAAAACCAAGTGTGGACATGATTTTTAGTGCATGTGGCTAAGTCAAGGATACTTAGGCTAAATAATAAATGTAGATGTTAGGATTATATTCCAACACTAACGTGGTTTTCAAAGATGTCCTCATGCAAACTAATATAGAGGGAAGAAGAGGTAAGTGGATAGCAGCGATGTTAGAGTATGATCTTGAGATTAAGCCTACCAAACTGATCAAAGGTCAAGGCTTGGAAAAACTCATGGTTGAGTCAAATCTTCATGCTCTAGACATAAATCTCATCGTAGCAATGTCAGATGACGAAGATGGTGGCACACTCATTCAGGTATCAGAGATGTTTCTCAACTCACCTTGGTATTTCGATATAGTATATGTTCTTCAACATCTCTCTCCTCCTCCTTGAATGTCAAGAATGAAAGGTAGGTCACTAAAACTAAAGTCTATAAAATTCTGCATTTTAGATAGTGTTCTCTATTGGAAAGATCTGAGAGGGGTTCTCCTTAATTGTTTGGTTGAAGATGAAGCTCAGCAAGTAATGAATGGTTTCCATAGAGGAGATTGTGGCGGTCACTTGTTTTGGAAAACAACAGCTAATAAAGTCTTGAGAGCAGGATATTATTTGCCATATTTTTTTCAGATTTATATAAGATAGTCATGAGCTACCATGAATGTCAATTTTTTCAGGGAAAAAGGAAGCTACTTCCTCTTCCTCTGAAGCCAATTATAGTTAATGCACCTTTCGAGTAGTGGGGGCTTGATTTCATAGGAGAAATTCATCCTACATCACCAGCACAACACAGATGGATTTAGACAGCTACCGATTACTTCACCAAATGGATCGAAGCCATTCCAACAAGGCAAGCTACGGATACGGGCAATGGGTTAGCTGAGTCTTCAAATAAATCCTTGGTTAACATTATTAAGAAGAAGTTGGAAGCAAACAAAAACAATTGGCATCGGAAGCTTGTCAATGCTTTGTAGGTTGACATAGTGAGCAGTAAGAAATCAATAGGTATGTCACCTTTTGAATTGGTTTATGGTACTGATATAGTGTTTTCCCACATCCCTTGTAGTCTCGATCATGAGATTATTGCAGGAAGACGATAGTGAAGAAGATGATATTCAGTGCTGAATTAATCAAATGATTCATCTCAACAAACGAGAGAAAAGGTTTCTCAAAACACTTTTTGGCTGCAAGAGAAGATAAAGAAGATTTATGACCGCAAAACCAAAGTAGAAAAGTTTCAGTTGGAAGATGTAGTGTTGCGATGGGATGCACGAAATGAAGAAAAAGGAAATCATGCTAAGTTTGACAATCTATGGAAAGGACCGTATAAAATCTCAGGTTATCAAGGAAAGAATGCACTTTTATTAAAGGAAATGGATGGTCAAGAATGCTCAAGAGGACCAGTGAATGGTAGGCTCCTGGAACACTACTATTTTTTATGCAGTTTGTTGAAGTTGCTTCACTGTCATTGTATATACCAATTTTCTTTCCTTGCAAGATTTGAAGTACAATGTCATTTGAGTTTGGGGCCCGAAGTGAAGGCTATAAAACTTAAATGATTTTTGTTGAGTTTAGTTATTTTTTGAGTCACATTAGAGTCGGTTGTGAGCCAATCTTCAGTTTGTATCGAGTCATTTTTCAAAATTTTCAAAAAACAAATGTTTTCATTCTTTCATTTGTTTGACCGTATTGGCCCAATCATCTAGGCACTTGGTATACGGTGTTCTTGACACCTCCAAGGAGCTTCCATCCCCAATAAGGCCAATGTTAGTGTTAGTATATGCATACTTCCATCAAGGATCAAATCTGCTCTTTGCATTTTTCATTTTAGGTGTCGCATACTGAAATTTTGGTTCATTCCATTAGATCACGTCAAAATAGTTAACTGATGGTTGTCTTCTTCTCTGAAAATCAAATCTTCCCTCATGAGGTACATTTCTGACCCATCTCCATGTTGCATTTAGTTGAGGTTTCAAATATGTTACTTTAGGTGTCAAGGCGGTTGTCTTTCCATTAGGTTTTAAGGTTCATTTCCAAGGTCTTTTCATTAGGTTTGTCTTAAGGTTCATTTACAAGGTCAAAGCATGGTTTCAAGTGTAAATAAAGGGCAGAAAAACTATGAGGATGACCAATAAAAAAAGAGTGATTACCAGTAAGTCATGGTGATTGTACAAAGATCTCTTGTCACTAATGTAACTTTCATCTCAAAAAACATGTTTTTGAGATGAAAACAGAGTATTTTTAGTTTATTTATATTCTTTTGATGTACTTCAATCCATTTTGTGTAATAAGTGTTCCCAACTACCCCAAAAATTTCTCCTTGCTGCAAGAAAATCAAACCACTAAAGAAATCAGTTCAATCGAAGCATCATCCACCTGAAAAGAGACAAAGAAGGAAAAGCATTAAATAGAGATTTCAAGACAAAGAAAAAGCTCCAAAAACATTAGAAAGTGGGTTTTCTTTAAAGAAAAATAAAAATCAACCTCTATATAAGATGTCAAATTCCTTTTCCAAATTCATCACTTTCATTTGACAAAGAGAAAGAAGAGCCTTGGAGGAGAGAAGGGAATTGAGGCCAATTGGTGGCTAAGCAAAGAAGAGGCGTTGCACATAGGATGCAGAAGGTGCTACGCATAGGAGACAGAGGCGCTATGCATAGGAGAGAGGGCACTGCGCATCAGGATAGAGCACTGTGCACAAAGGTTGTAGCGCTACGCATAGGAGTGGAGCACTACGCATAGGGCAATTTCACCAATGCAAATTTGAACTGTAGTGCGCATAGAACCGGAGCATTACGCACTTGTAGGTGGTGTTGTGCATAGGGCCAACAAGTGCCAAAACACCCTATCAGACACCCAAAACGTGTTTTTTTCCTTCTATAGATTTTAAACAAGTAAGCATAACCTCTGAGCTATCCTCCTGGAATTCAATTCAACATTTTGAAGTTGGTTTGCTATTACAAAATTCAAGCCCTACTCCACCTTTTCCTTAAACCCTAATTCCCTGAAACAAATCCCTCCACCTGCTCCTTTAACCCTAATCCCTCCTATAAATCCCTCCACCTATTCCTTATCCCACACAATCCTAAAACCCTATTTACTAAATAGTCCCTATCAAAGAAGAATACCCTCCTTCTCATTCTCATATCATATATATTCCACCCTACACTGCATAAGCTCATCTCCCCTCCCTCTCCCTGTTCACCATAACTCACTCCTTGATTACCTTCTCCAAGGTTACACAGCGTCAAAATTCAACAAAAATGGATAAAGAGGATAGAGATTATGAGGAGGAGGAAAATAGTGGCAATGAAAGTTTGGGAGATGAACCTCAACATCAGAGAAAACTACATAAGGGAGGTAGAATTATCAGGGAGGAACCATCAAACATCAAAGAGTTAAAGGCTTCTCATATGAGTGTCACTTGTTTTAGACATCTAGGGTGTTATGACTTTTGTGAGCAGGTGGAAAGAGTTCAACATTATCCTGAGCTGACCAGGCTTTTTGTAGCCAATATCTATGATAACAAGGTAACTCTTACTCGAGTCACATTTACAATTTCATCCTCCATCACTGTTGATACTGCAAGGATTCCAAATGTGGGGGGAAAACGGTATAAGGCACAAGATTAGGATGAGCATTACTATGATCCATACATCAAATCCAAGTATAGAAATGAAAAGAAGAGGACCTTTCCTTTCAAGTTCCTTATGAAGACAAGTATGCCCCTATGATGAGGATCATTATGAAGTATTTTACATGTGGGGGAAGATTTTCTAGATTGTACACCTATCACATTAGGCTTCTTATGCACTTCACAAGAGTGAAAATGTTGAGCATCCCTTATTTCTTATTCAGGAACATTGAGAAGATGACCTACACTGTACAAAAAAAGCCATACCCTCAGCAGATGAGTAGTATCTATCATTATTCCCTGATTAAGATGATTATGCTACATCATCTCAGCCTCTTTAACATCTCCTGGGATACATTCATTGCCAATGACATCTTCAATGCTCCCCAGATTCCTCCACTGGTGCCTCGAGAAGCAGAAAGACCTTCTAGCAGTGCCAAAGTAAAGAAAGATGAGAAGGTTAAAGAGACTAAAGCTGTTGAGGAGCCAGAAGCCTTCAAGACATATCAGGGATGGGCTAGAAAGTTGTTTGCAGCAAATAGGAAAGTGTTTAATCCACTTGATGTGGAAGGGGCCTTGCCTTCTTCATAAACTCATAGACAAATGCTTACTCCATAAAATGTGGAAGGGGATTTTCCTTCTTCATCGACACAATAGGTACAACAGGTGTGGCAGCTGCATAAAGGGAAGGAAAAGATGTTGGAGGAAAGCCTTGATGATGAGGAGGAAAGGGATTTTGATTTGATGGAAGATGATGATCCAAAACAACCACACATCCATCATGGCATTGAGATAGTTGACTTGGAGGTCCAAGATGAGGCAATCAACAAAATCATAACCATAAGGGAAAAATATGCATAGATCCAAGCACTGATGGACAACTTAGTGAGAGCTAAGTATGTCATTTCATACCTTGAGAAAGAGAGCAAGCAGCTAAGTCACAAACAAGTCCTCATGGAGCTGGAACTTCTCAAAGAAAAGAGGTAAAGTGATGAAGGCAAGTCAGTAATGCAAGAGGAAGAATCACTGGCTACCTTGACTACAAAACAAATAATTGAGAAGGAAATTGAGGAGGATAGAGAAACTTGGCTTGACAAGGTCAATTTGCATTTGGAGAAGCTGCTTTAAAAGGCCAATATGGACAATCAAATCATCAGGCACATGGCTCGCCATTACAGGACCTGGAACAAGATTTGCAACATAAGGGTAAAGCAAATGAAAACAAGGCTTAAACAAGCACTCAAAGGAAAAAAGGAGGATGATAGGCTTAGTTTTCTTGCTGAAGCTTCCTTGGATGACCAAGATACTTAATGGTGGTATTTTCCACAAATTGTGAGCAAGTTTTGAAGAATTTGGCAATTTTTGACATAAAAATTTTGGCTCTATGGCGCTGCGCTTTTCCTAGAGGAATATAATGAGGGAATGGTTAGCATTTTTGGATTCATAATGATGAGTACATACGCCCTAAGCATTTTCTAAGCTTTTAGAGCAGAAATGGTCAACTAAAATGTCAAAAAACACCCGAAAAATGACCTTACTGCCCTTTTTTGGACACACAAAAGTAGTCTTGGGTGAATCAGTGTTTTAGGGGTCAAATGAGCTTCAAATAAAAAAAATTCAAGATGTTATGGAAAGAAGACTAAATATATTTTCAATGAGCTATCATGAGCTCAATTTGGACATCAGGAAGGCCTCCAAAATGGCCCTACAAAAAGCGTCGCACATAGAGCTTAGGCGCTACGCATAGGACAAAAATTGTGTTGGGTTTCCATTTCATTATGCCTTGACTGTAAGTTTGGGTTTCCTCTCATGGATGGTAGTTTACTAATGTAAATGATGACTAGGCATATAAATATGATGGATAATAATTACTATAAGGTAGATTCTTAATATTAAAAGTTATCTTGAGGACAAATGAACTAGTTTCCTCACTTTTAGAGGCAAGTTGTTAGGATGCATAGATTCCAGTTTCTTGTTCAATTTTTGTTAGATTAGTTCCTCATCTTAGGGATTTGACCCCTGAGGATGGGAGGAGGTTGAATCAATGTCTATATCTTCTTCTTATTTCTCATTTTAAAGGGTTGGACTCAACTGTATGCTTATGCTTTGAGTAGACATCATTTTGTATCAGTTTTAGCAGGAGATTAATGAAAAGTTGCAGCTATTTCTTTGGGATCCATGTGGTATGATGTTCAGTTTAGTTTTTCTTATGTTTTAATGTGTTACAATGTATTGTTTATTCCATTTCATCATTTCATTGCCTTTATGTGAATGTATACAAGTTTGAGAGGCATAATCCATATCTTTTATTCTCTGTTGTGGGTAGACATTTCATAGCCTGTGTTTTCTTCAGTTTAGGAAGAATCCATGTGATTTACATGCTCTTTCTAGCTCCTCACCTGCCTTTTCACCTCATCCATAAAACCCTAGAGTGTTGAGCCTTGTGCCTACCTTGCCCCATCCAAAACCCTACAATTTTGACCATATTTCCTTGCCCTTACTGTTTGGCTCCTCCTGATCCAGCAAAACCCTTCAAAATCAAATCAAACCTTGTGCTACTATACCTAGCCTAATATCATTTTCTTGATCCAGTAATATTGGCTGAGATTCTTATGGAGAGAGCCCTCTCCTGGCATAGTAGGGCTAGCTACTTGTAAGCGTTGTTTGTTGTTACCCTGGTATTGCCTTCCTTCACCCTGAGGTTCAATCCAAGTGTTAACAATATTCATAATAATATTTAGCCGACTAAGTTATTTCCCAAAAAAATTATTCACTTAAATACAGATAACTAAAAATCATTAGCTCCTTTTCATTAAATCTTCTCAAGATACGAGGCGTTTCCCTGATGATGGAATCACTTAGAAGTCTAAAATGTTGGGTTTAAAAACTCTTTAACAAGTCATTCCATACACTTTCTCAATACACTCCACCTGTATGGATTCATTATTTAAAAACAAAAACCTCTTAAGGCTAGCACATTCTTCATGCATGACTTATGAATGTTTGTAAGACTATTTTGGGGACGTTTGTGTTTCATGTTTGCTTTCACATGTACTAATATAGTTGAGCTATTTCGGTTATTTTAGCTCTTATCTTGTTCATAATGTGTTGTAAAGGTTGTTATTGTTGTCCCATCCTTGTGGACTATTCTACAGGATACTAGACAAATATTTCTTTTCTTATTGGTTGTCATGACCGTCACATCCCCTGTGGACTATTCTGTTGGATGTTATACAGATATTCCCTTGTTTGTTGGTTGTAACAATTGTCGTGTCCACTGTGGACTATTCTAATGGATGCTAGATAGGTCCTGATCCGGATTTAAATCAGAACACAACAAATTATAGATATAACCATACATATAGAGATGCAGTGGAAATAATACTTCATTTCATTAATGTAAAATATTGAAATATGCTTACAAACAAAAATGGAAATAAACCAGCTAGGGCAATGGTAGCTTATCTCTGAGAAGAGATGTAGTGGCTACATGCCTCTAAATTGTGTTACAATGAGGCTCAAAGGCCTATTTATTATTGATAAACAATGGAAAACCATAAACATCCAAACACCTAACCCTAGAAGATGAAACGCCAAACTGTGGGCCTCGTTAGGGTAAATTGGTACATCAACTTCCCGGGGTCGTAACTTTGGCATACGATCTCCATTTGACATGCAAAATATCTTGTTAGAAAGATAATATCCAAGAACTAGAACTTTGGGAAGAGAAACATCAATTAATAGACCCATGTTGCTCCTAAGTTTCCCAAGAAACGTCGTTTAGGGCCTCAAAACGGCTCAAGAAGTTCATGACTCGAAAAACTGCTAAAAATAGTAAATTGTGCTACAATTAAGGAAACTGAAATACTGAAAGAGACAGTTGTGGCAGTCCAAGTGGGATAGGTGGGTGGCCACCAACATCCACCTGGATCATTCCTCCCCCCTTAGGAATCAATGGTCCCCATTGCGTTGAGTTCCTCCATCTACTGAACTTGGTCCCTGGTGTGTTGTTCTATAATATATGATGTGTTTAGTAATGGTGGGAAGCATGGTAGAGGGTTGTCCACATTGAACACTCGGTGCAAGTGAAGGAATGGGGGAATGTTGTGCTCCAAAGAATTATTCCCCATAACCTTGGTACTGGTGTAAGGACCATGTCACTTCTTGTACTTGTCATTTTTCATAATGGAGTGGTGATATATCGGCCCATTGGGTAGAGGTGCTTTAGGAGTGAGATCAAATGAATGCTTGACCTAACAGTGCAATGGTACCCCTGTGGGTGACAAGAAGATGTTTTTGTGTTCTTTCATGACCGTATCCATCTATTGTTACTGCTGCATGGAGGAACCCTTCGTGGGGGTCATGGATGTGGTGACGATATTCCCCTTACTTTGGGAGTGAACCAAACAGAAAATGAATTTCCTAGTCTGGGAGATGAGCTTGCTGCATTTCTTAGTAGTGATCAAAGAGGCGGCGGTAGGTGGGACTACCTCCGGTATCCTATATAATTAATAACTCAAAGAAATAACAACAACACCAAGACTTGACTCATACACAGCATGTCACCTCCACAAGTATGGTTGGCCTAATAATACATCACAAACATCTAGAGGTGCAACATCACACAATACCTCATCTGTGAAGGGCTTGATGCTGTAAGGAAGGTGGCACTGCTGGCGAACTCGATGATCTCATCCTTGGTGAAGCCACCTGATTTTATATGGTTGCAGGTGTGGTATGGTCGGTAGTCCCAGCTGCTTCATGACCTATGTAGAAATGAGGTTCTTTTGGCTCCCACTGTCAACAATGAATTGCAGCAGCGAACCCTTCACCCACATCTGTGAATGGAAAAGACGCTCCCCTTCCTCTCGATCTTTAGGCTCATTCTTCTGGACCTTGGTGGTGGCAACAATGGTGCCAGGCTCAGCATCAATGATTTTCTTCCCTTTTCCATTCTCCTTGTCACGTTCTGACTCAGGGTCAGAACATGCATCTAATTCTGAAGCCTTCAACTCGGCCACCAACGAATGCTTGATTCAACACTCACTTGTGTTGTGAGTGGGGCTCTTATTGAACTCACACCACTTTCTTGTGACCTTCTTCGACTTCGTGGTGTTGTCCTTTTCCTGAAACTTCGACGGGTTGTCTTGGGTCACCCCACCTTGGCTTTTTCCTTTCGTCTTCAGGTTCTCAGATCCAAAGTCTCGCTTCTTCTGTTTAAACTTCTGCTTAATCTTGACAGCAAATCGGTATGCCTTGCCGAGCAAGGACAAGTCCAGGAACTCCATCTCGTCCTAGATGTACCTATGTAGGTAGCCGTGGTATTTGAGTACCAAATGCAGCTCAAAATCCTTGATACCCAACTTTGTGCGAACGGTGTGAAAAATATTGGTGAACTTTGGCACGTCTTGGTCCCTTCCCTGCCACAGTGTGGTCCACATATGTATTGGTCCTCATAGCTTTGACAGGATGGTACTACTCCTTAATGGCATCCCAAAACGAATTCCAAGTGGGTGCAGCTGAAAACAGTGAGCCCGTACTTTCATCCTTCTGCTCACAGTAGGTTTCCCACCAATCCTTAACATGGGGGGCTACTTTGAGAAGAGTGAAAATAATCTTTTCCTGACTGGAAAAATCATGAACAGAAAAATACCCTTCTAGAAGATTTATCCCTTTATCTACAACATCTACATGACATCTAACCCTCGAATATGGGGATTTCAAAATTAACTTGTACCTTAAAGGGTGTGGTGTTTCCAGAGTAGCTGTTGGAAGCTGATGTGATGCCTCTGGGTAGCCGCTGAATGATCTGGGCAAAGTTGTCCAACATCACGTTCCTTTGTCGCTCAAGGGCTTCTTTGAGCAAGATTTTGATAGGATCTCCTGCCCCCTCATCTTTCTTTTCATCCATGATGGGAGGTCGTCGGGGTTTGCGAGGTTGGTCTTGCAAAGGTTCGACTGGTTCAAGCCCTAACTCCTTATATCCCGACCTCGTTGGGGAGATGCAAAGAAAAACTGAGAAATAATAGACCACTCTGATACCATTCATCCGAATTTAAACAGGAATGTAACAAATTATAGATATAACCATACATATAGAGATGCAACAGAAATAATGCTTCATTTCATTAATGTAAAATAGTGAAATATGCTTACAAACAAAAATGGAAATAAACTAGCTAGGGCAATGGTAGCTTATCTTTGAGAAGCGATGTGGCGCCTACATGCCTTTGAATTGTGTTACAATGAGGCGCAAAGGCCTATTTATTGTTGAGAAACAATGGAAAACCCTAAACATAAAAAAACCTAACCCTAGAAGATGAAACACCAAACTATGGGCCCCGTTTGGGTAAATTGGTACATCAATTTCCTGGGGTCATAACGTTGGCATACGATCTTTGTTTGACGCGCACAATATCTCATTAGAAAGATCTATCTGAGAAATACAACTTTAGGAAGAGAACCATCAGTGCATGGACCCATGTTGCTCCTGGGTTTCCAAAAAAACGTGGTTTAGGGCCTCAAAACGGCTCCGGAAGTTCAAGACCCGAAAAACTACTAAAAATAGTAAATTGTGTTACAATTAAGGAAACTGAAAAAATTAAAGAGACAGTTGTGGGGGTCCAAGTGGGATAGATGGGTGGCCACCAACATCCACCTGGATCAGGTCCTTTTGGTTCATATGTGTCTCTTTACAGGTGTTACCATTACCTCTTACTTAGAGGCTCACTTCCCCCGCCCTCCCCACCCCCCCTTTATGTAGTAAGAGAAACTAGACACAGTTGCGGTGGACACTCACCAAGCACACTCACCTTGATTTTCAAATATACTATTGCATCACCCTCTTCTGCTGACAGTTGGAGCTAAGTAAAACCTTCAAGGATTCGGTAACTAGGCCTTTATACCAGATGGGACTCCTACACCAAACAGTGTGAGGCCTGATCGGGACTTCATACCGGCAACTTCCACTAAATATTGGCACGACTAACACCATCAACATTTTTGGTGCTAGAGGGAGGTCAGCCAGTATTTTATGGTTGATTGTCCCACAAACCCCACTCAACCATCTTCTGGTCGAGGTAGCAACATTCACTCCATCTCCCTTACTCGTAATTCAGAAGTTGGTAACTGTTCGCCACCCATGCATGAACATGAAATCTAGTATCATCAACTTTGGGTCATCCTCTCCATCACCTGTTAGTTTTCAAATGTTGTTGGATTGATTCCAGGAGTAGTCACTCTTCTGTATTATCAAAAGAATAAAAATGCCACCCCCACAAGAGTAGTGGTCTCGTCTGTTGAAGAAGTGATCCTCACCACTCTTGAAGAACTAGTAGACACTATTGAAAGGGAAGAAGATCCTCCATTCTTTCAAGGACGAGAAGGAGCTAATCGCTTACTCTCGGGCTCAAATTCCAGTAGGACATGCAGAGAGGGACAAGAAGAAGAAGAAGAGGAAGAGGAACCATAAAATTCAGAAGAGGAAGAGGAGGACAACAAAGAAGAAGACATGGTAGTGTAGAGCATTGGAAAGGTATGTTTTAACGAATAACTTAGTGGTTTTTCAAGCAATAGTTGTAACCTTTTCTTTGTTATAAAATAAGGAGAATGTAATGAGAATAAGAACGAATGACCCAATCACTAAAAGTTATCTTCTCTATGCAGGAAAAGACAAAAGTAGGAAGGCGCGGTGCAAAACGAGAGTTCCATGAGAAGATAACAGCTGTCCCTTCAAAACCAAATAAAGTCCAGACCAGGGCGAGTAAATCAAGGCAGATCAATCCGGGACGAGATGAAGGACTGTCAGTTCGGAAGGCTAGGCAGAGAAAAAGGAGTTAACAGTTTAATAGATCCCTCAGGATCTTTGATCCTGAGGGATCGTTACTTTCAATCATTTTGTTGTTTAGTTAACTCCGCCATTACTTGTATAAAAAGGGGCAGCATCGAAGACTTCGGAGACTTCTGGAGTATCTTGTATCTTTACTTTATGTTTACAGACTGCACAGTTGGTTAAACTCAGACTATCGAGTCTCTTTGAGACTTAGTTTTGCTGTACTATCATTGATGCATGAATATAATATATTTGGTGTTACTTTCTCCCTGCATCTGAAGTAAGTTACGGTGGTGTGCCATTGGAAGCTAAGGGCCCGGCTCCAACGGACACTGGCTGATTGTATCATTACAATTTGGCTTTGTGTGGTTTGTTTATTGTTCTTAATAATCTGATATACTTACATGCTGTTCCATACTCGTTCATCAGTAGTTTTCCTTTTGTAAATCTTTGTAACAAGTTTACATCATATTTCCATAATTGATCACACGACATTGTTCTAAGTTGTTCACTTCCGTTACAGAATTTATAAGTGGAATGTTTCAGCTGCATATGGTTGGAGTGATGGACTACTGGTGATCATTTCAGATTATGTGTATATATGATTGACGTTTCCTGTTTATGGTGATTTGCTGTTCCATTTGATTAAACTGTCTACTTGTACA
>APFE030920732.1:63007-73319 GCA_000404065.3 Pinus taeda | reverse complement strand
ATATTGACATCAATGACAATTTGTGTCCAACACATTCAATACTTTCGAGATTCAAGTTCTAATATCGCCCATAGGTTCATGTCTTTTCACTTTCGATTATAATCCATCTAGTGGTCCATGTAACATGAGTAGTCTCCACCTTCCATGTCTTCTCAAATAGATGATCTCATAATTTTATTAAAAAACATTTCTTTTGAGATTCTTCTTCCTAGGTGACATCGAAAACCATGTCATATCACACATCAACCTACCCTCCAATCCACACATGTAACTTGTTTATCCCATGTGCTTCCTTATCCAATCAACTATCACTGAAAGGTGCATGTTTTAATTTAGATTTATCTCTTGTGGTTTTAAATTTAATTTACTGTGCATGTTCTAATATTTTCTTGTTAAAAGTGTTTCCAAAAAAATATTGAAAATATTTTTATTTTCATTACACTTTATAAATTTCATTATTTATATGGTTTCCTATAATAAAGAGCTATATGTATGTTTATGTTATATTGGAGTGCATTTTCATAAAGTTATGTTAAAAAGTAAATAAGTGTAAAATCCAACGTTGTTGCTTAGTACCTGCCTCTTATGAAAAAATTAATTGATAGAAAAAGTTACTTGTTCCACCAAAGATGTGTATATGTTGTGCCTTGCTCCATTGTTATAACAAGTGTTGATGTATAATTACTATGAGCATGGTTTAGAATCTATTGGTATGTAATTCTATTTTTTGTTTGGTATTCAATTAGAAATTTGATGTTATGGAGATCTATTTTTATACTTCACTGAAAGTTCATGGGATACGGTTAGAAGTTTTTGTATATAGATTTATCTAAGCTTTATCCATCATGGTTTTCATGTTCTTCATGTTCTTTTAGAGTTTGAAATTTTGAATCTATCATAATTTAGTTTGTACATTACTTGGTTTTTTATCAGATATGGTGTGCTTGATTATTGTTTCATTTTCAACATAATGGATAGTATCATTTCTATTAATATAAACTGGTAGATGGCCAAAATCCCTTACATCTACTATCTGAGACAATAAAAAAATCTTCAATGAAGTTTAAAAAAAATAAAAATTCCTTTAGGACTCACTAACTGGCTAAAACGAAAGAGATGACAATTGTATATTCTACAGAAAGAACTGAAAAGAATAATACATTTACAAAAATACATTAAAAACCAAGATAGTTGGCATAAATTGAGCTATCAAACCAAAATTGATCTCCAGGGAATGCAACATACATCACTAGGTGCCTCGACCATTAACATTTGATCCTTCTAGGTGGAAAGTCATGTTGCAGGTAGCATGAGTTGTAAGGTCATTGTTATTAGTAGTCGTGTCAATAGAGGAGGAGGAACCTTCCAAAGCTACAACTTGAGAGCTGAATTGATGAATTTCTTCCCATCCCATTAAGGAATAGTTCCATTTCAGCATGGTGAACAAGTAGCCTTTCCTCCAGGAACCATTGAAAGGAACATATTCGATGCTCCACCATATCTTCCAACTTATCGATAGTGGCAATCATGGTATGGGAGGAATCCAACATTCTATGAATGATGTCAAACAAAAAAATATTTTCCAAAAGGGATGAAAATTCCCTCCATTCGATGGAGAGAAGTATATACTTGAGGGACTAACAATGAGGAATTCACACCCGCTTGAACCATAACTCAGAAACAAACCAAAACCCAATAACCAAACACACATAGAAACTAAGATGAGAATAAAGTTTTCAGAGGAGATGATAAATAGGAAGAATATGGGTGTTGGAACGAGCGATCCTCCAACAAAAAGACTCAAATTTGCAAATAAAATTCGCTTAATTGGAACAATAGCAGTATAATATCATAGCAGGATAGAAGAAATAACTTCATGCTCACTCAAATTGCACTAGTTGCTTCATTCAAGAGGGAATACATTAATTCAAGCTTACAACAAATTAAATAGATGTGATTTGCTATGACTTGAGAAGCTAAGAAAGGGACTCATCTGTTCACCAAAAAAGTGACACCTAGGACAAATAATAATAAATTGAGGCTGGAACTAACATGTGTAACTCTTCATAAGTTCAGAGGTCGAAACCTTTTTTTCGAAATACATTTATTGTAATGTACCCATTCTCGACCTTTCTCGACTTAGGAACTTTCGTCTTTTCGTCTTTTTCATATTTTTTTGTTTTTTGAATTTTCATTTATTTGTTAGTTTAAAGTGTTATATTATTTTGTGGGAAACCTACCATGCATTTATAGTTTTCATTTTATGCATAGTCTAAAGAGGCAAGAATTTTCCCCATAAAAAATAAGAATTCCGATTAGATTTTAAGAAAATTTGGCAGGAATTTTTGAAAATCTAGGTTATAGTTGTCAAGCTTCAGAATTTTTGGTACCCTTGGAGTTATCTATGGCACTAAATCCATTTATTCCATAAAAAAACTGATTTAAAAACTTCCACAGTCATATTTTTGAAAAAAATAATCGTTGGATTCCAACGAGAAACTTGTCGTCCGGGAAAAATGGTGGCCTCGATATACAATTCCTTTTACACTGTCCATAGCACGTCAATCAACCAATTATGAACATTGTCCATAACACATCGATCAAGCACATTACATTTCGAGACTTTTCAAGTTCAACCTAATTTTTTATATTAAGATGCATATTGAACTTTTAAGAAATTTGGATGAATACGATTTCTCTCAGTTTTATTAAGTTAATTAAAAAGTTAATTTCGTACATTATTTTTCTATCTATTCTAAATTTCTTGCTTGTTGTAGGTTGCAAAATGGAAAAAAAGGAAAGTCACCCACCTCCAGATAGGATGTTGAGAACATAAAATCTAAAGTAAAGTCAGTTGAGGAATTAGGGCCAAAGGAACTTATTCAGAAACCCTCATTAATCTCAAATACTACATATAAAATTCAAGACATAGGTGAGCTCCCTGGGGAAAATATTTTCAATTTGTTTGAAAAAAGAGAATGGCAGAAATTAGATAGTTCAGATGATGATAATTCAGGTGAGGAATATCCCTCGGATTATGAATCCATTAGGAAAATTGAATTACATAAAATTGTAGTTAGATCTACCATGTTTCCTTATTATGATGTGATTGGATGGATATTATTACATGTTGTTGTCCAGACTTGCTATTTTGTTGATTCTAATAGAAACATAATTTCCTCATGGACACGTAAAGTGTTCTCTAAAATTTATAAACTTAGTCCTCTTGAAATATTTTTAAAATATTTTCTAGTTCAACTCAGTAACAATGTCCTCAAGGAATCAAAAGGAGACTATAATCAGATTGCTAGAGAGTGGCTTAGGGATGACAAGCACAAACTCAAGATGGGGAAAGATTATCCTATTGTTGTTTTTAAAATACCTTTTAGGTTTATAATTAAAATGTTGTCTAGGATTTATGGGGAAGTTGACTGTGAACATTGCAAATTTGAATTGGTTCCCCTAATTCATGTAATTTACAATCAATCATGGAGATTCAACTCGGAAGATATTTTGTCCAAAATCGTGTCAGACGTTATCATAGTTTCATTATCATTCACTCTGGTTTCTGAGCTAATTTTCTGTATGTTCGCTTATCTGTTAGATATTTCAATAGATTTAATACAATTTCCTTTAATGGGATGGAGTTATCATTTGTTAATTAGTAGGTCATTCAATATTATTCAGCGATTTTATGGGAAAGAAATTGTAAAGATAATTTTTATGACATATGTGACAAGATAATGATTCCTTTACATCAACTTTTGTTTGGAACTTCTCCCCCTAGAATTAGTAAATATTTATAGGAAGTTGCATCTTAGATTGGGGGCTAGTTTGTTGAAGAAATTTTTTCCTATATAAAAATATATGGTAGTGAGTTTGTATCCCATGTTTTGCCCAAATTTATTCCTAATAGAATAGTTATCCAAGGAATAGCCAATCAAACTGCATTATATGGGAAGGCTAAGGAAATTGAGCAAACTACAAAAGAAATAATTAGAAGTTAGTTAGTTAGTTAGTTAATTAATTAATTAATTGACCAATTAAATAATTAATTAACTAATTAAATCTATAAATTTTTTTTTTTAGGTGGATTAATAAATAATTATAATTATATTAATTAATTAATTTAAAAAAATAAATTAAATAAATAAATTTAATCAAAAATCAAATATTTATAAAATAATAAAAATTTCTATAAACTAAACTTAATTTAATCAATTAAATATAAGCCTGGAATAATAATAAATAAATAAATTAGGGTTAATAATTAATTAATAAAATAAAAATAAAAATCATGTGTCGACCCTTAAAAATTAGGGTTCTTAGGTTTATTTATACCAAGGCGCATGTCTCATTCTCTCAACAATCTTTCACTCATTTTCTATCTATCTGATTTGTCCTGATGATGGACCCCCTTTGGGGTTTGAAACGTCGGCAGAATGAACTTAAAACTGTGGATAATCCGGAACGTGAAGCTACAAAAAACTTCCACAGAGGCTTAAAATCCAATACAAAAGAAATTTTGGCCTAGTTTCCCTATTAAATTGGTTAAATGACTCTAAGAGATAGAGTTCATGCTAAAATAGAAGCAGAATCACTCTGAAAAGTTTAGTTGCATACATTTCCCTTTTATATCTATGACCCTGTGATTATTATTGCGAATCATTATAAATCAGCTTCTTATTCCAAAACTTATCAACAACAGGATCCTCCATTTGATCATCTATTTATTCATATTGATAGTTTTGAATAGGTTACTGATAGTTGTGATTCTATGGAGGATGAAGAAAAAAATCAAAGTATAGAAATTTTGAGAGGAGACTTATGAGGAATTCCTTAAGAAAAGGAGTCTTCAAAGTTCAATTTCTTTTGAAAAAATTAAGTTATCAGAAAAATTTTCTTTTGAATTTTTGCTAAAATTCCATCCAAAAAATAATTTGAGGTTGGAAATGAATTAAGATATGCTGATACATTTCATATCTCCTCTTTACTTCCAGAAGTAGGTAAAGATAACAACAATTCGAAGCAATTCAAGGAGATTCAATATAAAAGGTAGAATTGTCCTAATGAAAAGGATCTTTCTAAAGAATCACAACTTTCTCAAAAACAAATCACTAAGGAGACATTGATTATTGATGTTGATTCACCTGAGCAAACAAATCAGCTTGAAAATCCTATGCAAAAACCTAGTCAAACATACACATTGTAATAGGTGTCATTGACATCTATTTCAATCAACATTCCTCTTAGTGTTGATATTTTTAAAACATTATCTAAGGATGAACCTATAATTGATACAATAACTTCTCTTATTTATTATTATTATAATAGTCAAACAAATCAGTTGTAAAAAGGATTAGAAATAGAAAGTTGGATGGGGTGTAATAGTATTAGAGTTTAGTTGGCAAGCCACAGGTGATCCAAATCTTTTTTACAAGAATTTTCTCGGGCTATTTGAGCCTTTACTGATTTCCAACAAGAGTCAAAAAGTGATTTCTTTGTTCATATGATAAAAAAGTTTTGAGGATTAAAGAATTGGAGGAAGAGTTTAAAAAATATAAAAATTTTAACGAATAGTAGTGGAAAGCACACTTTGATGTTGACAGAGAAGGTTTTAATTTATCTCAACAACAATTGGAAGAAAAATTCAATGCATAAAAGAAAAAATGGAAAATAAAGTTACAAAGAAAGTTGACATAAATGGAGAGAATCCATTCTCAATAGCTAGAAAATCTCATAAAGAATCGTGAAGATCGAATGAGGATTCTAAATGAAGAATAAAAAAGTAGAATAGAAGTGATTTCTACTGCATTAAATCAACAAGTTGAAACTCTACCATTGTAGGGAAGGCATAATCAAGGGATTGATCTGAGTATAAACATTTTCAAAGAACAAGCTCTATAGGATAATCAATAACTACTAGAAAATCAAAGTAAATTTTAAAAGAAGTTAGACAAGATATACAAGTTTTGTGATGAAATTATTATCTTAATGACAAGATTGAATCTTTGACTGAAGAAGATTAAAACATTAAGAAAAGGTTCATTTTAATTTTGGGCTGGGAAAATAAATTTAACCCTGATTATATTAATAAAATTCCCAAAAAATATGAAAAAATTATATTTTCCTCATTGGGGCAAAGATAATTTGATTCCAAGGAAAGTTAAGAATGGATCAAAGAAATTATTAAATGTTTTGATACAACTTGGGACTTTGGTTCAAATATTGTGGAAGAATTTGATTTACCAAACCCAAGGCCTCTAAGAGAAGTGGTGTTAGACATCCCTCATCAATAGGAAGTTAAAGAGAAAAGAGAAAAGGATAAAAGTGAAATCATGGAAATTAAGTTATGGACTCAACAGGACTTTCAGAAGAGTTATCCTCCATAATGTCCTAGGCTGATGAGGAGATCGACAGAGGTAACCACAGACCAAGCTTTCAGTTTGGTAGCTCGCCCTACCAAACCAAAGAGGGCTATCTCTATGATCATAGCCAATGAACTAAGTGGAAATGGAATAGATTTTAGGCTAGGTATATTAGTCTCAGATAGGGTTTGAAAGTTTTAGGGTTTGATGTTAGATAAGGGAGAAAAACGAGGTGGCTAGGTCAAAGGATCAAAGGGTTACATCAACAAATATATGGAGGAGCAAGGTAGAAATAATTCTGTGATGGATTTAGGGTTTGTCGGTGTAGTGTAGTGTTCAAAAGAAGCTAAAGGTCTTAATGAGCATGAAACATGAATTCATTAAGCAAGAAAGAAAGTACACATAATGATTTTTCCATCAAAATAGAGCTTTATGCAAATATTCTGTTTATAAACTGTAAGGAAAATCATTGAAGAATTGATAAATGGAAAGAGAATATGAATATATTTCATATAAAGTGATAACAAAGAAAAAACAACATCACAAACTTACTGCACATGAATTCCTAAATAATAGCTGCAAACTATATCCTTTGATTTCCAGAACATTTCCAAGTACAAGCTACAATAATTCTCTCCTCTCAAGGCCAACCTATTCTATGGCTGAGAAATTGATACATAAAGAACAAAAAAATATTTCCCCACTCTCAGGGATTGAATCCATAACTCTAGGAACTGATTCATGAGGTGTTCTAACCAAACCCTATTGTCTAGGGAAGTTAAAAACAACTTCTTCAAATAACTTTGACTCCAACCACTCTCATAAATGAGGCCAAATTTACAAAAAAACCACGTACAAAGACAAATAACCCACTGGTACATCATATTTACACCAATATTACTCAATTACATCATTTACATAAGTGAAAAAGTCAAACTAGGTCGAATTGCTGAAGAAAATAGTCTCCTAGAAAAAGTGCAGTGAATTATGTGAAATGCACAGCATGGTCTGCAAAAAGTGCAACATGAACTCCAAATTGAGCTCATGGCAGCTCATTGGAAATATTTTTCTATAGTCTACACAATTGATTCCTCAAACACTGAAAAATACCAAGTATAGCCCCTCAAAAATCAATTCTCCCAACACTGGTAAAAAAGCATAGCGTCGCCTCCAAAAATAGTGTAGAAAGGTGTTTTCTAGGTGGGTTTTGGGCATTTTCACCCTATAAAAGTTGATGAATTGGGCTTACAAGTGTCCAAAGTTGATGTAGGGGTAAAAGTGTATCCAAACATGTAGATTTGTTTCCATTTGGAGCTCTCCAGAAAAAGCGCAGTGTGGCCCATTCTACGCTTTTGGCGAGGTGACTGTGCCAAAAATTGCCAAATTTCTGCAAAATTGGGCTTAAAGGTGGAGTGATATCATTCTAGCCATAATGATTTCTAGAGAAATGAGGGAGGTTTATGTTCTTTGGTATGTTCGAAAGAAAAACCTCCTCTATGTTTTAAAAAAAGTTTCCAATTTGTTCATAATATAAGTTTTAATTTGGTCACTTAAAATTGGAAAAGCGCAGTGAAAAGTTTGGAGAGTGATTTGAGGGCCTTCTCCTACCCCAAATTAAGCTCTTGATAGCTCATTGGAAATACTTGGATGTCTAGTTAACATTTGGCTCATCAAGAAAGTCATTTCGACACTCAATGATAGAGAAAAATGCATTTCCCCAAGACTACTACCATAAGTGCAACAACTCTACCATAGCAATTATATTTTGGACATTTCTCCCAAATTATAACACTTGTGTATAAAGTGAAGGAAATTTTTGTTATTTGGTCTATTATTGACAAAAAACATTTCACTTTTTTCAAATTCATCTTCCTTACCTCAGAAACCAATTTTGAAGTAAAACTGTCTCAAAAATTCCCAAAAATTCACCAAAACGAAAATTTCTCCAAATTTCTTCAAAATGGGTCCAGAGTTGCTCCATGAAGTTCTGAAGTGGTATGATATGCTATGAGGGAAGCATCATCAAGAAAATCAAACTTAACACTCTCTTTTTTTCTTATTAGGGTTTCCTTGGGTTTTTCCTTCAACTGCTTGATTTTGACCTTGGCAACCTGATTCCTTGTGTAATAATGGGAAGCCATGTGTCTTTGCAGCCTATTGTCTCTATTAGACCCCTTGAGAAGCTTCTACAAATTATCATTGAATTTTCCTAGCCAATATTCCTTGTCTTCGTTGATATCTTTGTCAATGAGATTTGATGTAGGGTTGGTAGAATTAGGCATCCAACTCTTGCGTTTTGAACCATTTCTCACCAATATTTAGTATCCTTGTTGATGTTGCTATGATGTCAGTTGATATAGTGAATTTCACCCCTACATTTGGGACTTGATCCTTCTTAAGATGTGTGGTAAACAAAATAGTGAACTTAGTATGGCATTTGACTTTTTTCAAGTTGCTCACAAAACTCAAGACGCCCTACTTGCTGAAAACATTGCTTGGAGAGTGGTGAGGACATCAACTTCTGTGTATTTGATGGTTCATATATTGACACTTTCCCACCTTTGTTGTAATTTTTATTCCCCTCCTCTATAGTAGATTGTGATCGCAAACCCTAGGGGAAAAACAAGGGAAGGGAAAAAAGGATGGGATGATGGGTTTAGGGAGTAGGAATAAGTGTGATAAAATTTTAGGAGGTGGGGAGAGATATTAGGGACCTTAGGGAAGCAGAGGGAGGTTGAAAGGATGATGGAATAGGGCTAGGAAACTTTTACACAAGCCTATACTAAGAAAACTGATAAAAGCACAGTGAGTAGGGGTAGGTTTTGGAAATAGCTCTTAGGGAATGAAAATGATAGGGTTTAGGGTTTTAGGTATGTATTTAAGTGTGTAGAAGGTTAGGGTATGACACAAGAGGGATTCTTAGGGTTTTGAAATTGAGAAAGACAATATTCAAGTAAAGCGTAGCGTAGGAGCCAATGAGAAGTTTCCACACCATAAGATTTGATAAACTGAGTGAAAGATACTGTGAGAGGCTTAAACTTACTTGTTTGACCCTTATGAGAGCTTGTGCTGAGCTTGGAGACCTTCTGAAACCACTTAGAATCCTTTTAACACAAATCATAGCACCACTACAAAAATCACAACTTCTAAAGGAAAAGCGTAGCGTGCAGTTTTGAAAAGCGCAACGACTACAGAAAAGCGCAGTGACTGGAGGAGAAAACGTAGCGATTGGGGGAAAAAACTGATTTTTTGATAATGTATGGCCCTAAACTTGTGAGGAAAGTATAGATGATGGATGATATCTACCTTTACAATGTTATGAATGAGAGGAATGAGAGAAAAATGGTCTTTATAGGCCATAAAACTCAATTTTGTAATTGTCGGGTGGCCCACCATAACTTTCATTTTGCTTTTTGATATAAACTATGTAGCTTGGAACTTTTTCATGAAGCTTTGAAACATAATGTATTACATCATTATGAAGTGAATTACACTTAGAAACAGAACTCTTTGATCAAACCTTACTAGTACTCCTTCATTTCCGGGTTTATTGAATGAAATCACAACCTTCATGACTCTAACCCTAATGACCTAGTGGAGACACTGAGTTGAATGAAGACCATGGTGACATGACTGAAATGATGATGATGATTTTTTCATTGATGGCACATCCAACTGAGTGATGGTAATGACCGAACATGGAAATCTTGAAGGAGCAATGGTAGATCTAGACACACTAGCCAACGACAAAATTTTGTTTTGAAACCTAATGAAATGATAAAATTTGACTTTAGACCCCTAACAAAACTTGGTAAAAGCATATTTGATCACCAGTCATAGGCATAACTGACTGACACTAACAAGAAGTACCTTCAGTTTGTTGGGTTGTGTTATATTCTTTCCACGACTAGCCCACGTAGTTAACTAGGGGGTAGAGAGGGGGC
>APFE030920732.1:26512-43938 GCA_000404065.3 Pinus taeda | reverse complement strand
GTTCTAAATATGAAGATGCAATACATACCTTTTGTAACAGTGGTACACCATGTAGATAAAAATATTGCTCCATCTGTAGTATCCAATTTACTGGATCCTTTCCATCAAACTTCCTCATATCGCCTTTTCTTGATTTCAGGAACTCAATCTTGAAATGACTGTAACTCTGTACTTTTGGATCTTTAAGTTCTGAAATTCCGACATGTAGTATCCCTCTGAGTCCTCTTTCCAATGCCACCAGTCTGATCGAATTTATATTCTTCAAGAAAGATCTATGCACAATCTCTCAAGATGCTGCTTATATACCTTTTTAGAAGAGCGAACTTGTATGAAGTGCCACGTGTCACAGTTTTGACCTTCGGGTCTAAAAAATATGTACAGGAAACTACAGTCCATCCTCATTCTGTACCTTCTTACTAAATTACAATTTGATGCTGAAAACAAAAGTTATGAGGATTTTCCCAAGGCCACTTGCTTGGAATGTAATTCAGGAGTCTATAAAGAGACCAACTTCCTCAAATCATATCTCCGCAAAATATTACGCAAAAAGCTCTGAAATTCAGATTCGAGGTTCAGCGCAATTTCGTTTCAAATGTGCTTTTTTTCTTTTCTGAAACATTGCAGAAACAAATTTATAGTGAAAATTCCATGATGACCTATTTGGAGTAGCGAAACCCTAGAATCCAAAGCTCTGATACCAAATGTTATGAAACTAGCTCACAAAAAGATAGAAAAGATAGTTGAACGCCTTAGAATTGAGCCTCTTCGAGGGGGCAACCTTATTTACATTACGCAAATGAACAATTCTTGGATGATACAAATGACAAGACCTCCTTTCTATATATAGGAGTCTAAGGGTTCATAATATAATCAGAGCCGACATAACAATAATAACGTAAGGGCACAATAATAACAATAGTGGGCTTAAGCCCCAAGGGTTAGCTCAGTTGGTCAAAAACCATGCCTCGCCATTGTTAGGTCATAGGGTTGAATCCACCTAAAGCCCTTGGGGTCAGGTCTTGCTAGTAGGCCGAGGGGCAATTAGCCCAGCTAATCACCTAGATTTTTCCATGGATGTAGCGATCACTCACTGACTAGGGTGCTCATGAACCACATGCAAAAAAAAAAAAAAACAATAGTGGGCTTCTATGGGGCACAATGATAACAATATGGGGACTACATGGGCACAACAATCTACTAAGGGGATTGTACTAATAACAATAAGGGGTTACACTAGTAGTATAGGGACCTAACAATATTATAGATGTGGTTTATTCCCATGTGTATGAGTTGTAATTGTGAATCCTAAGGAGTCAATCTAGAAGTTATTATTTCCCTATGTGTGTGACTTTTCTATGAGTCATAGTTCTACCTTATTCAGATCTTATCATTTAGAAGTCAGTGATCTAGTTATATATATGTAACTGTTTTATGTGATCAATAAAATAGAGTATGTGATTTGTTGTGTGTATAATCTCTCTTAGCTATCTTCTATTTTTATAACATGGTATTAGAGCTAGTATTGGCTTGACTCTCTCAAGGGAGGGATAGGAATATGTGATGGATCTTGAGTGTTATTATTTTTGTACATATTAGTATAGATGTGTGGGAGTTTATTTTATTGTGTGAATTTTTTTTGTGATCCTATGTATAGATTTGCTTGTTTCTTTACAACTTCTTCAAGCATCGACATATCCTTATGTTATCTTGTTATCTGTAAAGTTTTGTTTGTGCTTATCTTCCCAGACCTTGCAAAGGAGTTAAATTCATTCCTGAATGACTTTTTCAAAGTTGTGTGTACTATCATATTATAAATCTGCAAAATCATGTTGTTTTACAGATCTGGATTTGAGATCTAGATCTGAGATCTGGGGTGGAGAAGTTTCAACTGGCCAATGATATATGTCAAAAGTGTTAAAATTGGAGGCAGATCTCAAGTTTTTGCTTTTGCGAGGACGAGATCTCTGCGTCAAATGTTTATGTTGCAATCTTGTTCTAATCTCAAATTTTGGAGTTTTCATTTTAAACATATTGAGTTTGGTTAGCTCAATATGTAAGTGTAATTTTGTTGGAATTGACCACTCTAACAAATGCTACTTTCTGAAGACGAGACGATCCAAGACAAATATTGAACCCGATGCACAACTTTTGACCTGTGCTAAGGAGGGGTGTGGTGACTTGTCTATGTCTGAATGACAGCTAATAGTTTGATGATTATTGAGTTTGTAGTTGTGAAATGTTTCCATTTTGGTTATAAAAAGGGTTGGTTGTTCTTAAACTAGAAGCTCCAGTGTCTGGAACATCACTTCTTGTGTGTTACTAAGGTCATGTTGTTTGATCAACTTTTGAACACATTCAGTATCCAGATCCCCATCCTAGCAACTAATGGATATCCAAAAGAAAAATATATGACAGATGGTTGTTGGTCCATAGGAATTTTCATTAATTAACGGCTCTTATTGCTGAAGTCCGAAAGAGCCGAGGGGTTAATATTGTTGATCTTGCAAATTTTATCAACAATGGTCACAAGTGGTTACTTTTAAAATGGAGTTCAAGTGACAGCTCGAAGATGTGGTGGTGAAAGAGCGACGTTTGCGAGATTCCAGAGTGGATGTGAGTGTTGATGAAGACCAGTCAGATAAATTGTCTTTGTTTTTGTAATACGTGTTTTTCATGTAAGAATTAAGGGAGGGTGTTGGAAGTAATGCTTCCATGTCATGTGTCCCATGTGTATTACAAGTTGTCAATGAGTATCTGAGGTGTTATTCCAGATGTGGTTGTTTCCCATGTGTATGAGTTGTAATTGTGAATCCCAAGGACTCAATCTAGAAGTTGTTATTTCCCTATGTGTGTGAGTTGTCTATGAGTCATAGATCTATCTTCTTGAGATCTTATCATCTAGAAGTCGATGATTTAGCTCTTATATATGTAATTTCTTTATGTGATCAATAAAGTAGAGTATGTGATTTGTTGTGTGTATAATCTCTCTTAGATCTCTTCTATTTTCTAATAGGAGGAAACTTCAACTTGCCTCCTACCCAAGGCTTCAATTGAACCAATTTTTCTTATGCCTCTTAGGTATTTTCCGAGGGTCCCATTTCAATTATTCCAAGATTCAAGTTCTGCATGCTTCTATGAAGATGGCAATTAATTGAAAGATTCATTCACAACAAATTTTTCAAAGGATTATAATTCCAAATCAGGCTTGTCATTGTAACAATCTCCTTGTTTTTGTATTTTTGTTGGGACTTTTAAGAAAATTTAGGAAGAGTAATTTCCTTCCTTGTAGTTGTAAAAAATTGTTTAAGTAAATGCTTTGCTTAGTGGTTCTGAACTTCTAAACCACTATTGTACTATTTCCTTCTAATTAAAAGCACTAAACCATTTTGATTCTATGACTCAACTAAGTGGAGCAAGATTGGTACTATTATTGATTTTGTGTTTGTTTTATCTTTGATTAGAATCATTTCAATTATCTATGTTTATATCTGAATTATTTAATATTACATTATTGTTTTTATTTATCTTTCTTCTATAAGCATAAATAATTATAGTAATATGTTAATTTTGTTTGTGCTACGATTTAATTAGCTATTTAATTGAATTAGCTATCATATGAAGATGGTTTAGTTAACAATTTAACAAGAAGATCTACATTTCTGGTTATTTAGTTTCTTTCTGATTTCATGTATATAAAAGTTACTAGGGATATTTATTAGATGATAGTTTAGTTATATTTCATTCATCTTATTTCATTTCCTATGCCTAGAATCATTATCTTGCTCTCCATATTTCCCGTTTAATTACTATATTTTTAAGTCTGCTTTCATTGGATCATATTCCATAAAAATAAACATTAAGCAAATCCATTTTTCTAATGAATACTAAACCCATGGGTGATTCACTGTCATCCAAAGAACATGGTTAAACTAATAATCTACCTCATATCAAAACTTTCTAAAATATTGAAAATGATATAATGGGTAGGCCATAATAGCTAACTAATTGAGCCAATCAATGCTTATGATAACAAGTTGAAGCTATTCATCAATTTCCCAACATGAAATCCTTTGTAATCAGATTTTAATTTATAAATAGTATAGATAGACATAATCAACTTGGGTAATTGCAGGGTGAAATGCAATTTTTTCTTTCCCACCATTGCACCATATTCCCCGTAATGGGAAACCTTTTTTGTGATTAGATTCCCCAAAGCTCATGATGGGAAGGAGTGTTGGAAATATTGGCTTGTAATATCCCTTTTTTATTTAATTATAGAATTTGCAACCAAAAAGTGTTAATCAAGAAAGAATGGATGGAGGGTTTTTGCAAATGTTGAGGTGGTACTTACTGATGCAGGAGCATGAGGCTTAAAGACAAAAGGCTTCATTTTATTCCAAAAATCCAAAAAAAGTTTACAAGCAAAGGAGTGGGATCCTTTAGCTGTCAATTTAGAAAGTTTTCTAGATAGGAATTGAGCTAGAATATAGCTATTTGAATTATTTTGTAATTAATCCAAGTAGATTAGACTTAGTTGAGATTCTTGAGGAGAATATCAAGCAGTTTAGGTATTTATCTAGGATTAGATAGATTCAATCCATGGATTTAGGATCGGATTGTTGGATGTAAAGTATTTATGTAGGTTTTGAACTATTGTAAGTGGATTTGGCTGGATTTTGGTTATGGAGAATTAGATTGTAAAATAATTAACATATCTCTATATCTCTGTGTATTTTGTGTATGAAAGGTTAAATCCTGGAGGTTTAGATTCCTTCGAAATGTCTCTATGTATTGTTAATTTCTAGTTTGGCCTTTAGAATTCAAGGCTGATAATATAACTTTGTGTTATCACAATTAAAAATTTTATTTCTGTGTGTTTGGATAATTAGAATATGTTTAAAAGAAATATAGTTTAACACAATCTAAACTTGGCTGAAGGCCAATACATGGTGGAACAAAGAAAAAACCCGATAAAATCTGAGAGAGCATAAGAAAGAAGCCTAGAATTGTTAGTTCTATGGTAGTCGCGTGCAAATCAACGTCAAGGTTTAACCTAAAACCGGACAAAATATTTTATCAAATTGGGTTAATAGTGCAATAGATTTGGGCTGTCCAATTGGAGGAGCGAGATCCAACAGATATTGTGTGGAAAAGTGAACTGCGGTTAATAAAATTTTCGACCCCGATGAGAAATTCGACTATGGCTCAATTCCGTTGAAGTTTGGATGATCTTAACCATATGTTGTGGAATCCGCGATCCAACGGTAGTCATGTGGTAAAGGTATACAAGGTTAATCCAGATTTCAGACCCAAGAAAATATAAGCTGGAGCTTTGTTTTCTTTCGGTTCCAGGTAAGTGAAGTTCTGCTATTTTCAAAGGTAAATTTAGCAATTTGGCTGTTTTTGTGGAGTATCTAAGTTTGGAGGTGGATTATTGAAACTCTAAGGGAATTAGAAGAAGAACTTCCACCTGTGCTTGAGGAGATTGTTTCAGGATTTGAACAATTATCCCTTACACCTACAACCAAACCACCATTTTTGGTATCGGAGGAGCCTACTGACAGTGAATAGGATGTCAAGGATCAGAAAAATAAATCCCACATGTCTTTCAAAGTTGGAGGAAGAGGTGGTGGTTGAAGAAGAGGAAGGCCAATTGCAAATGCTAAAGTGTTAGAAGCTACGCCACAAATGCAAGCTAGATTGGAAGCAATTGAAATGGGAAGAGATGTAGATGTTGGAGATGTCAGTGAAGTTGAAGTTGGAGCTGCAGAAGATGAAGAACCTATAGATGTAACTCCTGAAATGAGATTCTTTAAGTTAATATTGAGATCCACATCTAAGCCTAGACTTGAAGTTTCAATTTATATAGGAAGCTTGATCCTTGAAGAATTGATAAACTGGATTAATGACATGGAGAATTTCTTTTACTATGAAGAAACAAAAGAAGGAAAGAAGGTGAAGTTTGTTGTCACAAAACTGAAAGGACATGCAACACTTTGGTGGGATGGAGTGCAGGCAGAAGAAGAAGATTTGGTAAACAACCAATTAAAAATTGGAACATAATGGTGGCAAGGTTGAAAAGTAAGTTTTTTCCAAGTGATTATCAGCAAACATTATTTAGACAAATGCAAAATCTTAGACAGAGGTCTATGACAGTAAAGGAATACACACAGGAATTCTATAAAGTGAGTATAAGAGCAAGACAAATCCAAGATACATATGAGAAGGTTGCAAGATATGTGAATGGTCTTAGAATGGAGATGCAAGATGAGATAAGTGTACTATCTCCTAAAACAATATAAGAGGCTTATTAGATGGTAATGAAAGCTGAAGAAAAACTCATGAGGAAGCTGCCAAAAACAAAGGTATTTTTCGAGGAAGGGGAAGTCAAGGTGGTAGAGGAAGGCCTACAACACCTAGAAATGGAGCTAGCAGTAGCTCAAGCTAGCATGCACACACAAGAGGTGATGCAAGTGGCAGAGGGAGTTTTTCTCGAGGTAGAGGTAGAGGAAGAGAAGTCAGATGTTACAGATGTAACATGCTGGGACACAAAGCCTATGAGTGCCTAGAAAACATAGGAATGAATCAGAGGAATGCAATTCTTGCTAAGACTGAAGAGGAAGCAACAAAGGTAATAGTAGAATAAAATGTACCAGAGAAAGGAGAGTCTTTGGTAGTTAACAAAGTTTTACTAAAACTAGTTAAGGAAACTGTTGAACGAGCACAGAGAAAAACCTTGTTCAGGACTATGTGTAAGGTTCAAGGGAAGTGTTGTTAGATGATAATTGATAGTGGTAATACAGATAATTTGGTCTCCATAGAAGTGGTGGAGAAATTGAAATTGAAGACAAAGAAACAACCAACACCTTACAAGGTTTCATGGCTTCAAAAGGGGTATCAATTGATAGTGAATGAGCAGTGTGAAGTGGAGATGCAGTTGGGAAAATACGAAGAAAAAATTTTGTGTGATGTGATGCATATGGATGTGTGCCACATATTGCTAGGAAGGCCTTGGTAGTATGACAAAGGAGCTATGCATGATGGAAAGAAGAACACATATAAATTTAGCAAAGATGGTGTCAATCGTACATTGCTGCCTATGGAAGAAGAGGATGTATCGAAGAACCCTGATCCAAAGACCCTTTTCCTGAGAGGAAAGGAGTACTTATAGCAGATGGAAGAAGATGAGGTAAGTTTTGCATTGGTTTGCAAACCCAAGGTAATAATTACTTCCACAAAGGTTTCTGATTTACCAATTGAAATTCAAGAGATGCTGGACAATTATTGTGATATCATGTAGATGATTTTCCTGATGAGTTACCACCCATTAGAAAAATCAGCCATCATTCAGATTTGATTCGAGGAGAAAATATACCTAATAAAGCAACTTACAAGATGATTCCCACGGAGAATGAAGAAATCAGGAAACAGGTTCAGGATTGTTAGACAAGGGACAGATTAGAGAGAGTTTGAGCCCTTGTGTAGTGCCAACAGTGTTGAGCCCAAAGAAAGATGGAGGCTGGAGAATGTGCATTGATTCAAGAGCAATCAATAAGGTAACCATCATGTACAGATTTCCTTTACCTAGAATTTAAGATTTGATCGATTGTTTGAGTGGAGCAAGATATTTTACAAAGTTAGATTTAAAAAGTATTATCATCAAATCAGAATTAGAGAAGGGGATGAGTGGAAAACTGGTTTTAAGGCAAATGAAGGATTGTATGAATGGATGGTAATGCCTTTTGGGTTTTCAAATGCTCCTAGTACATTTATGAGACTCATGAATGAAGTTTTGAAAGAATTTATAGGTAAATTTGTGATATTATATCTGAATGATATATTAGTTTACAACAAATCAAAAGAGGAACATGTGAGACATCTGAATTATGTCTTACAGTGGCTACAACAAGAGAAATTATTGTCAAATTTAAAGAAATGTTCATTCATGAAGGAGGAGTTGGTGTATTTGGGTTTTGTTGTTTCTGCTAAGGGGTTAAAGATGGATCTTGAGAATATCAATGTAATAATGTTGTGGCCTTCACCAAAAAGTGTCTTTCAGGTAAGAAGTTTTCACAGTTTTGCTAGGTTTTATAGGAAATTCGTAAGGAATTTTAGTAAGATCAATGCTTCTATTATTGGTACTATAAAGAAGGACAGACAACCATTTAAATGGACTGTTGAAGTAGAAAGGAACTTCCAACTGTTGAAGAGAAATATTATTGAGAAACCTATTTTGATTTTGCCTGATTTTAATAAATCTTTTCAAGTGAAGTGTGATGCCAGTGGAGAAGCCATTGGAGTTGTTTTAAGTCAGGAAGCCAAACCTATAGCTTAATTTAGTGAAAAGATGAATGAGTCAAAGAAGAAATATTTTTCTTATGACAAGGAGTTTTATGCAGTGGTACAATCTTTGAAGAGGTGGAGACATTACTTGATGTCTAAGGAGTTCATACTATATTCAGATAACCTTGCATTACAATACATTATGCAACAACCGAAGATTAACCAAAAGCATGTAAAATGGGTAGAATACCTTCAAAATTTTAATTTTGTGTTAAAACATATAACTGGTCAATTAAACAAAGTAGAAGATGCCTTAAGTAGAAAAAGCGTTTTGGTGCAAGAAAGTCAAATTCAAGTGTCAGGGTTTGATTTTCTTAAGGAATTATATGAGAAAGATCTAGATTTTAAAGAGACATTTGAAGCTTGTGGAAATCCTGTTTTGTTAGATAGAAGTAAGTGGCTGGATTATTTCATGCAAGAAGGACTATTATTTAAAAGAAATCAGTTGTGCATACTAAATTGCTCTATGAGAGAAAATTTGATCTAGGAAAAACATAGTGGTGGACTTGTAGGACATTTTGGTGCAGACAAGACTTATGGGAAGTTGAAACAGTTTTGTTTCTGGCCGAAGATGAGAGCTGAAGTAGAAAGGTATGTGAAGAATTGTAAAGTCTATCAGTATGCAAAGGGAAGAAGCCAAAACACATGTTTGTATGTTCCATTACCTATTCTAGATAGGCCTTGGGATATGGTAAGTATGGACTTTATTTTGGGTTTTCCAAAAACTCAAAGGGGACATGATTCAATTTACGTAGTAGTTGACATATTTTAAATAAATGGAACATTTTATTCCATGTTATAAAACCAACGATGCTACTCCTGTTGCTAATTTGTTTTTTAAGGAAATTGTAAGGTTGCATGGGTTACCTAAGAGCATTTCTTCAGACAGAGATACCAGATTTGTTTGTCATTTCTGGAGAACTTTGTGGAAGAAACTTGGTACTAAACTAAGTTTCAATTCTGCATATCATCCTCAGACTGATGGGTAGACTGAAGTTGTGAACAAAAGCTTGGGTAATCTTCTAAGAAGCCTTGCAGGTGAACATCCAAAACAATGGGATCAAGTTTTGGCACAGGCTTAGTATGCTTATAATGATTCTCCTAATAGGAGTACAGGGTAGAGTCCATTCCATATAGTTTATGGAATGCACCCAAGAGGAGTGTCTAAATTGAGATATTTAGGTAAAGCTAAAATGAGGAGTGCTCTAGGAGAAGATTTAGATTCATAGATTCAAGCAGTTCATGAATAGGTAAAACATAAGCTATAGGACAACAACACTAAGTACAAGAACATAGCAGATTTGAAGAAGAGAGAAGTTAATTTTAGATTGGAGATTTGGTTTTGTCACACCTAAGGAAGGAAAGATTTCCAAAAAGGGAGTATAACAAATTAAAATTCAAGAAGATTGGACCATGCAAATATTTAAGGAAATTTTCTGCAAATGCGTATGAAATTGAGTTAGCCCCTGGTATTTGAATATCTCTAATTTTCAATGTTGTTGATTTGTACATGTATGAAAAGGGGTAGGCAAATGACACAACAGACGACAAGGAACAACAAGAGGTGGATTGGTTAAAACAATTACCTACAGCAAAGGCATTGCAACTAGAGAAGATATTGGATAAAAGAGTGTTTAAGAAAACAAGGGGACATGAGTATTTTTAGTACTTGGTCAAGTGGAAAGATCAACCAATTGCTGATGATACGTGGGTGACAGAAACCATGCTACAGAGGTTGGGACATTCTGTAGAAGAGCTCATGGACAGGAGCCCATGAAGAATTTTGTCCTCAGGAGTCTGATGCATGAGCGTAAGGCTTAAAGACAAAAGGCTTCATTTTATTCCAAAACTCCAAAAAAAGTTTACAAGAAAAGGAGAGGGGTCCTTTAGCTGTCAATTTACAAAGTTTTCTAGATAGGAATTGAGCTAGAATATAAGTATTTGAATGATTTTGTAATTAATCCAAGTAGTTTAGACTTAGTCCAGATTCTCGAGGAGAATATCAAGCAGTTTAGGTATTTATCTAGGATTAGATAGATTCGATCCATGGATTGAGGATCAGATTGTTGGATGTAAATTATTTATGTAAGTTTTGAACTATTGTAAGAGGATTTGGTTGGATTTTGGTTATGGAAAATTAGTTTGTAAAATAATTGGCATATCTCTGTATCTATGTGTATTTTTTGCATGAAAGGTTAAATCCTGGAGGTTTAGATTCCTTCGAAATATCTCTGTGTATTGTTAATTTCCAGTTTGGACTTTAGAATTCGAGGCTGATAATATAACTTTGTGTTATCATAATTAAAAACTTTATTTATGTTTGTTTGGATAATCGGGATATGTTTAAAAGAAATATAGTTTAACATAGTCTAAACTTGGTGGAAGGCCAATACTTGGTGGAATGGAGAAAAAACCCGATAAAAGCCGAGAGAGCCTAAGAAAGAAGCCTAGAACGTCTGATTGATAGAACCGTTAGATCTACAGTAGTCACGTACAAATCAACGTCGAGGTTTAACCCAAAATCAGACACGATATTTTATCAAACTAGGTTAATAGTGCAGTTGATTTATTCCATTCGATTGGAGGAGCGAGATCCAATGGATATCACGCGGAAAAGTGAATGGCGGTTAATAAAAATTTCGAATCCTATGAGCAATTCGATTGTGGGTTAATTCCATTGAATTCTAGATGATCTTAACCGTTCGTTGTGGAGGCTGCGATCCAATGGTAGGCACATGGTAAAGGTATACGCGGATTAATCCAGATTTCAGACCTGAGAAATTATAAACTGGAGCTCTGTTTTCCTTCAGTTCCGGGCAAGTGAAGTTCTGCTATTTTCAAAGGTAGATTTAGCAATTCGACTGTTTTAGTGGAATATCTAAGTTTGGAGACAGATGAATAAAACTCCAAGGGAATTAGAAGAAGAACTTCCACCTGCGCTTGAGGAGATCGTTTCAGGATTATAATGATTATCCCTTACACTTGCAACCAGACCACCACTTACTATTAGTGCTAGTGCATCCACTCTTCAGATTGTAGGAAAGGAAATAAAGAAGATAAGCCTTCCACTTCAGTAAAGACGGTTCATCGTTCAATCAATAATATTCTTATCGGACGAGCCTTTGATTTATTTAAAGCTAGTTCAATGAATAATATCAATCAAAAAACAACTTAGGTGGTGGGAACATCAACAATATTTCGAGCTTCGAGCCTTCGACATATTTATTATAATTAAATAGCTCAGATAACTAAATATGGTAGGAGATTCATAATACTGCAGCCGCAACTTAGGAGCTTAAATGCAAACGCCAAATGGGTATCAAAAGTTATGAAAGGTTTCTTCAAAATTGAAACGTGAAATTGACAGGTTGGAGATTTTAATACCTGTCATTTATGACATGTTATTTTTATTATACATGTCAAATATGGGAAATCACACTATAATGATTCAATGGGTGATGAGTTCATACAAACTCCATATTATGAGAGTCAAATATAAGTTTTATATATGTTTGAATAATACCAAATAACTAATTTTTAAAAATAAATCATTCATATTAATTATAGTTAATAAATGGTTACAAAAACTATTTACATTAAAAACACAACACCAATTAAAATATATTATCTACTTTAAAAACACAACATGACTTAAAATATATTAAAAGATTATTTATCATTTTATTTTGCAAAATTTCATAAGCATTTTTCTTAGAGTTACAATATTATTGTTATTTAATGAATATTATATAAACAATATGATCTATTAGTTGGAATTTTAGAACCAATACAATTTTAAAAATATTAAATTAATTAAAATATTAATTTAGAAATGTATAAATAAAATATTATCATGTATACATATTATTATTTTACAATAAAAAATTACATATAAATGTTGCTTTGAACAAAATTTTGGTATAGATCATTTGATAAATATTTTTTGAATACTAAATATAGATTACTTTTGAAAATAATTATCAAATTAATTCAAGTCTTAATGATATTACAAACATTTCACATTCTCAATTAACAAAATTAATATATTACAATTAATTATAAAACATATTCCTCGTAAAAAGTCACATGTTCAAATCCATAGGGGACAAAGTATGTACAGGCATGTAGAATTTACAGTCAAATACCAATTGGGAGTGGGTCCCCTGTCCCAAAAACAAAGGAGTCTCAGACACCAATTTGGTGTTTGTTTGTCCGAGATCTTCAAAATATATCATCATCATCATCGTCATCATCATATCGATATAACCTAATGGAGTCACAAATATTTTATATGATTAAGTATATAAAAAAAATTGATATATAATAACTAATTATATAAAGAGTAGTCTAACAAGGCCACAATTGCTAATCTTTAGGATTTTAGGAGTCCCATGGGATTTTAATGGTGCTAAATCCATTTCCACCATCAAATACATGATTCAAACACTCTTATGGTTAGATTTTTTGAAAAAAAATGGTTGGATTCCAGTGGTAAATGATTTTCTGTGCGAAATTGTGGTCTCAGTAGACAACACATTTTATAGTACTGTAGTCGAAATAGTAGATTTTTTTTCTCTTTTACGGTAAATTTTACCCAAATTTAGGTAAAGATATTTTATAATCATAAGTTTGAGTTGTATAACCTACTAAATCTCAACACCCCAAGGTTTTCTAGGTTGTTGAATCCCGTCATAAATTCAAAACACATTTTTAGTGACAAGGAATATCATTCTTGCCCAAACGTGGCCCAAAATCCCCCGTCCCCATAAGAGCTTCCACCTTCACAAAATTGATATATAATAACTAATTCTATAATATTGTAGTGTTGCTAATAGATGATTTTTCTCTTTTAAAGTAAAATTTACACAAAATTTGGTAAATAAAATTTAGAATAATATGTTTGAGTTGTGTAACCTACTAAATTTGATTGCCCTAATATTTTATACATTGTTGAATCTAGTCATAGATTTAAAACACATTTTTAGTATCTAGAAATCACATTATTGGCCAAAAGCGGCCCAAAATATTCTCAGAAACCAATTTTGAAGTAAAACTGTCTCAAAAATTCCCAAAAATTCACAAAAACCAAAATTTCTCCAAATTTCTTCAAAATGGGTCTAGCGTTGCTCCATGAAGTTCTGAAGTGGTATGATATGCTATGAGGGAAGCATCATCAAGAAAATCAAAGTTAACACTCTCTTTTTTTCTGATTAGGGTTTCCTTGGGTTTTTCCTTCAACTGCTTGATTTTGACCTTGGCAACCTGATTCCTTGTGTAATAATGGGAAGCCATGTGTCTTTGCAGCCTATTGTCTCTATTAGACCCCTTGAGAAGCTTCTACAAATTATCATTGAATTTTCCTAGCCAATATTCCTTGTCTTCATTGATATCTTTGTCAATGAGATTTGATGTAGGGTTGGTAGAATTAGGCATCCAACTCTTGTGTTTTGAACCATTTCTCACCAATATTCAGTATCATTGTGGAAGTTGCTATGATGTCAGTTGATATAGTGAATGTCACCCCTGCATTTGGGACTTGATCCTTCTTAAGATGTGTGGTAAACAAACTAGTCAACTTAGTATGACATTTGACTTTTTTCAACTTGCTCACAAAACTCAAGACGCCCTACATTCTGAAAACATTGCTTGGAGAGTGGCGAGGACATCAAATCCTGTGTATTTGATGGTTCATATATTGACACTTTCCCACCTTTGTTGTAATTTTTATTCCCCTCCTCTATAGTAGATTGTGATCGCAAACCCTAGGGGAAAAACAGGGGAAGGGAAAAAAGGATGGGATGATGGGTTTAGGGAGTAGGAATAGGTGTGATAAAATTTTAGGAGGTGGGGAGAGATGTTAGGGACCTTTAGGAGGCAGAGGGAGGTTGAAAGGATGATGGAATAGGGCTAGGAAACTTTTACACAAGGCTATACTAAGAAAACTGATAAAATCACAGTGAGTAGGGGTAGGTTTTGGAAATAGATCTTAGGGAATGAAAATGATAGGGTTTAGGGTTTTAGGTATGTATTTAATTGTGTAGAAGGTTAGGGTATGACCCGAGAGGGATTCTTAGGGTTTTGAAATTGAGAAAGACAGTATTCAAGTAAAGCATAGCGTAGGAGCCAATGAGAAGTTTCCACACCATAAGATTTGATAAACTGAGTGAAAGATACAGTGAGAGGCTTAAACTTACTTGTTTGACCCTTATGAGAGCTTGTGCTGAGCTTGGAGATCTTCTGAAACCACTTAGAATCCTTTTAACACAAATCATAGCACCACTACAAACAACATAACTTCTAAAGCAAAAGCATAGCGTGCAGTTTTGAAAAGCGCAACGACTATAGAAAAGCGCAGTGACTGGAGGAAAAGACGTAGCGATTAGGGGAAAAATTGATTTTTTGATAATGTATGGCCCTAAACATGTGAGGAAATTATGGATGATGGATGATATCTACCTTTACAATGTGATGAATGAGAGGAATGAGAGAAAAATGGTCTTTATAGGCCATAAAACTCAATTTTGTAATGGTCGGGTGGCCCACCATAATTTTCATTTTGCTTTTTGATATAAACTATGTAGCTTGGAACTTTTCATGAAGCTTTGAAACATAACGTATTACATCATTATGAAGTGAATTACACTTAGAAACAGAACTCTTTGATCAAACCCTACTAGTACTCCTTCATTTCCGGGTTTATTTAATGAAATCACAACCTTCATGACTCTAACCCTAATGACCTAGTGGAGACACTGAGTTGAATGAAGACCATGGTGACATGACTAAAATGATGATGATGATTTTTTCAATGATGGCACATCCAACTGAGTGATGGTAGTGACTGAACATGGAAATCTTGAAGGAGCAATAGTAGATCTAGACACACTAGCCAACGACCAAATTTTGTTTTGAAACCTAATGAAATGATAAAATTTGACTTCAGACCCCTAACAAAACTTGGTAAAAGCATATTTGATCACTAGTCATAGGCATAATTGACTGACACTAACAAGAAGTACCTTCAGTTTGTTGGGTTGTGTTATATTCTTTCCACGACTAGCCCACGTAGTTAACTAGGGGGTTAGAGAGGGGGGCAGAGCCACCCTTCATTGCACTGATTGTGTAGCAGGGGGGGGTCACAAGGGGTTTGAGGAGTACTCATAACCCCACTTTATGGGGTCTAGGGTAGCACCTCGAAAATTTTTGGTTTTGGACCCTATGTTAGGATGGGAGGACCCACCTATGGTTTTGTGCATGATTTTGGCACAGGTTTTTTTTTTTGGATGCGATGGTTTTCGGTCCATAGTATTGGGCGCGATAGTTTTTCGGTCCATGGTATTGGATGCTTAGGCATGTATAAATATGTATTATAACATGGAAAGAAACATAATGAAAAATCAAGCTGGTAGACCCGGTTTGGGGATCCAGTGGAAAATCTTTGTGTATATGTGTTTTATGTGTTATGCTCTCGCATTGCTTATTTTATGTGTTTTAGAATTCGTATGCAGGTAATTTCTGTACGGAGTTAAAACCTACATTTGGTTTCAGAGTTGTTTTGCCTGCAAGGGGACGCCTTTGTTGCTGAGGGGTTTCACTCAGGGCTGTGGTAGACCCTGTTCAGTGGGAGATTTGCGAGATCGATTCAAGTAGTAAAAGAAAATGGAAAGCAGTGGAAAGATAGAGATCAGGAAATTTAATGGTCAAGGTTTTGAGTTGTGGAAACTCAAGATGGAGGATCTGTTGATGGATAAAGATCAGTGGATCATGGTAGATCCAGGTACTAAACCAACGGGAGTGTTCGATGAAGAATGGAAGAAGTTGGATTGGAAGGCAAAGAGCACAATACGATTATGTGTCTCGGATTCAGTATTGATGAATGTATCAGGGGAAGCTATGGCGAAGGCTTTGTGGGAAAAGTTAGGGACTTTGTACCAATCTAAGTCTTTGGTGAATAAACTGTTCCTACGGAAAAAGCTGTATAACTTGAGGATGAAAGATGGAGACTCGGTGACAGAGCATCTCAATGCATTTATTACTATGGTAAGTCAGTTAGCATCTGTTGATATTAAAATTTCAGATGAAGATAAGTGCATCAGTTTGTTGTGTTCTCTACCAAATTCGTGGGATAGTTTAGTTTTGTGGTTCCTGAAAGTGGAGCAGAAAATCTAGTGGTCTCTGGAGAGAAGACCATGCTGTGGCATCAGAGGCTTGGACATATTAGAGAGAAGGGCCTTCGGATACTTCATGGTAAAGGTGTGGTATAATGTATGAATAATAACTCTCTGGAATTTTATTTCAGTGAAAATTGTGTATATGGGAAGCAGAATTGGGTGAGTTTCTGTTATGAAACCAGCTCAAGAAAATGATAGAAAAGACAGATCAACGCCTTAGAATTCAGCCTCTTCGAGGGGGAAACCTCCTTTACATTACATAAATGAACAATTCTTGGATGATTCAAATGACAAAACCTCCTTTCTGTATATAGGAGTCTAAGGAGTCACAATATAACCCAGTCGACCTAACAATAATAATATAAAGCCAGAAAAATAACAATAGAGGGATTCTATGGGGCACAGTAATAAAAATATGGGGGCAATAGGGGCACAACAGTATTAATGAGGGATACAACTACAATAGTAATGGGGTAATCACTAGTATTATAGGGACCTATCATGCCCCTCACCTTCAAAAAAGTGTTGTCCTCAATGCTTGAGTAGTTCTGGATGCTTTTGTATAAAATTCTCATCCTCCCATGTGGAATCTTTAGTGGATAAGTTCTTCCACTTGATGAGGTACTCAGAAATTGATCGATTTCGTAGCTGTCAAGTTCTTGTTTCTATGACTGCTTCCTGTTCCAATATAATTTTTCTTTCCTTGTCAAGTTCTGGAAATATTGTTTGAACTGGGAGCTTGTCGCCTATAGCCTTCTTTAAACATGAAACATGGAAAAATGGGTGCACTCGAGACGCTGCAGGAAGCTCCAATTTGTCTGCCATAGTACTAATCTTTTGCAACACCTTGTACGAACCATAATACTTTGGTGATAATTTATTATCCTTCTTAGCTTGCTTGAGGGACATTTA
>APFE030920732.1:0-19135 GCA_000404065.3 Pinus taeda | reverse complement strand
TATTCATGGTTTTGTTGATGCAGACTGGGCTGGAGATCTGGATCAGAGAAGATCTACAAGTGGGTATGTGTTTAACCTATTTGGAGGTACAGTCAGTTGGATGAGTAAGAAACAATCTATAGTGGCACTATCAATTGCAGAGGCAGAATACATGGTAGCCACTCATGCAATCAAGGTTGCAGTTTGGTTGCAGAGATTGTGTTCAAATATGGGGTTAGTACAGGGAGCTATAAGGATAGATTGTGACAACTAAAGTAAAATTTTCTTGGCAAAGAACCCCACATATCATTCAAAGACAAAGCACATTGATGTTTAGTATCACTTTGTGAGGGATATGGTAGAAGACAAAAAGGTGTTGCTGGTAAAGGTGGACATTTTGAAGAATATTGCAGATTCATTGACAAAATTTGTGAGCTTTGAGAAGTTCTCTTGGTGTAGAGAGACAATGGGCGTTTCAGGACTGGAAAATTGACTAAGTTCTCTTGTGGCCTCCTGTGGAAAGAAAACAACAAGTGGGAGAATGTTCGGTTGAGTTATATTCTTTCTACGACTAGCCCACGTAGTTAATCGGGGAATAGAGAGGGGGGTGGAGCCCCCCTTCATTGCGCCGATTATGTAGCAGGGTGGGGTCACAAGGGGTTTGAGGCATACCCGTAACCCCACTTTATGGGGTCCAGGGTAGCGCCCTGGAAAATTTTGGTTTTGGACCCTATGTTAGGATGGGCAAACCCACCTATGGTTTTGTGCATGATTTTCGCACATGTTTTTTTTTTTTTTTTGGACGCAATGGTTTTTGGTCCATGATATTGGATGCGATGGTTTTTTAGTCCATGGTATTGGATGCTTCAGCATGTATCAATATGTATTATAACATTGGAAAGAACATAATGAAAAATCAAGCTGGTAGTCCCGGTTTTGGGATCCAAGGAAAATCTCTGTGTATATGTGTTTTATGTGTTATGCTCTCGCATTGTTTATTTTATGTGTTTTAGAATTTGTATGCAGGTAATTTCTGTATGGGGTTAAAACTTACACAGTTTCCATTTTAACAAGTTAAAGTGATCTCAATATTTTCTACCACTTACAAAAAGGAATAAATATACATTCAAAATCTAATTGCCAATTGTCATATAAGAATTTATCATTTACTCCCTATTTAATTTTCCTTAGTCATTCAATGCTTTTCAGATTGGAAAATCTACATTCAGGCTATTTATATGAACTTGCTATGAATAAAACCCTTCAAAGAAACTCAAATCCACGTGGAGAATTAAAATGACCTGCCCATTTTTCAAGTGATAATCTTTTGATGATAAGAGTTTTATTTTTAGAAATATTTTTGAAAATTCTTCATATTTTCTATATTTAGCTAAAAATAAAATATTATCATATTATTTTTTTTCTTATTCATATGACCCATTACATTGGAGTAAGGATCGAAAACTGTGAAGACTAAAGACTCTTGATTTTATAATCAAACTTTTGCTTTGAAGCTTTTTGAAGACCATTTTCAGAAATTGATGTGTTCTTAAGATATGGGCTTGACATATTGTGATATTTTTAATTAATTAATGGATGCTTCTATGTTATACATTATTTACATATTAATTTATGTGGAATTTTGGGATATACTCTTAAATATTTCTTTTGAAGCATTGCAATATATTATATTGTCAAAATTGATAACCAATTTAGATCTATTATATGTTTAGTTATCATCGATGATAATAACTAATATTAAAATGTAATTGGATTGATTAGTTCTCATTTTTTAGATAGATTCTTTTTTGTTCATTTAATTCAGTATATTGCATGCATATTTATTTAATGATACTTAAAAATATATATATATATAAATCAATCATTCCCAGGCTCTTTGCAAGAGCCTTAAAAAATTATCTTGTGTGGTTAATTAGACACAAATTCCATCTAGATTCAAACACGCGTATGAAATACTACCTTTCACTACATTGGGATCGACCTCGATCCCATACACATGTGAAATCTTAAGTCATAGGTTGACCTCAACTCTAGCACAACTTTTATTCCATAGCGTTGGTTCCGACTCCAACTGTCGCTTACCATTAAGTTGCAAGGTCATCCCTAACCCCAAATTACTTAACGAAACCATGAATTTTTTCTTAGCCTTGAACTTGTCCATGAGTTCATGCCTTTGGTTTCTAGGGCTAAAGGAAAAAGGAGCTAATTAACGACCACCTCCTATAAAGGCACATCTCATGCTTCATTTCCCATTACGATATTATGCATTTGGCTTGTGAACGAGATAAGGAAACCCTATTGCATACGTAGTGGCATCTTCTCATTGTGATAACATTGTTTCAAATTGACATTAATTTCCTTATAAGCCACAATGGGACATACATGATAGTCTTGGTCATGACTCCAACTTGGTGGTTCTATAACCATTTGGACTTATGACAGATTTTGATCGTTTGGGTTTCGTGAAGCACATATAGGTGCTATCCCTCTTGAATTTACAACCAATTTTTCCCTTCTTGGTTTTTAGATGGCATATGGTGCCAAAAGGCCACAAAGAGAACGACACACATTAAGTCATTAGGAAGCCATCCATTGAAGGTCAATCACATGCATTGGCCATGGATATGAATACATAGATCGTTAGGAATCCCTCCTTTGAAGGTCAATCATAGGCATCGACCATGGATATGAATACATTGGTCTCTATACTAAGAGTCCACAATCATTTCATTCCTTCTCGAAGCTCGAATGACCTCTCTTTAGATACTAATAGAAACCAAAGGCTGTTAGAGACAATCATGAATATATGGTGCCAAGAAGGGCTACAAGAAGATTTTCATTCGATGAAAAAGGAGAAGGATCCCTCCTCAAGTTAACTACTCAGCCTGGATCATATATATAGGGACATATGCCTACGCAATACCTCTATAAAGAACAAGGATGAAACACTTGTGAAATGTTTATAAGAAACTTGGCTATTAGCGGGGACACATAAATGGTGACCAAACTCCATCCTTAAGAGAAATAGTTATTAATAAAGGAGGGACTTATGTAACCAAAAAGAGAGACTAAATATAATGTTGCATTCAAAGACATACAGGACATTCACCAAGTTAATAAGCCTGACTATAATTAACCATTCCATCAAGGATAACTAAGGTGTTCCAACATCGGGACAACACACATACTAGAACTCCTAGTTGTGAAGGACTAATTCAATAACGCATTCATAAAAAAGTGAAAATTCATAGGAAGTATGGGGTATCACACCACATAAACCAACCCTCTTGGCCATGCTCCACATCCCACAACATATGGAACTAATGGTTCAAGACCATAATGAAATGATTGTGTATAACACACACCAAGGTGTACATCTCAATTACTAGAAGATGACACTCATACAAGGCCATAGGCTAACAATGATAACAAGGAGATGTTGGAAGTAATGCTTCCATGTCATGTGTTCCATGCGTATTACAAGTTGTCAGTGAGTATTCTGAGGTGTTTATATTTGTTATGAAAACATCTCATAGAAAAATAGAAAAGATAGATGAACACCTTAGAAATAAGCCTCTTCAAGGGGGTAATCTCCTTTACATTACACAAATGAACAATTCTTAGATGATACAAATGACAAGACCTCCTTTCTATATATAGGAGTCTAAGGGCTCATAATATAATCAGAGCCAACATAACAATAATAATGTAACGGCACAATAATAACAATAATGGGCTTCTATGGGGCACAATAATAACAATATGGGGACCACATGGGCACAACACTACACTAAGGGGGTTGTACTAATAACAATAAGGGGTTACACTAGTAGTATAGGGACCTAACATGCCCCTTTCCTTCAAAAAGTGTTGTCCTCAACGCTTGAGTAGTTCTTGATGCTTCTATATAAATTATTGTCCTCCCATGTGGAATCTTCAGCGGGTAAGTTCTTCCACTTGATGAGATACTCTAAAATTGATCTATTTCGTAGCTTTCGATTTCTCGGTTTTGTGACTGCTTCAGGTTCCAATATGATTTTTCCTTCCTTGTCAAGTTCTCGCAATGTTGTTTGAACTCGGACCTTCTGTAACTTATGAATGAGTTCCCACTCCTTTGGGCATATGGATATATGTAAGGCTTGATGTTTGGAGGAACACTTCATGGAATCAAATGAATAGCATGATCATGATCATGAATAGGTGGAGGCCTTTGGGAGTCTCAAATACCTTGGAATGATTGTCCAAAACGTTTTGGAGATCTGGAGAAATACATGATTTCGATGTGGGATCCTCTAGTGAACATAATTGTGCAATTACACCCCATTGTTCTTTATTTAGAAGCTTTATCACGATGTTAGAGTTGATTTAGTTTCCAAGTTTTCCTTTGATACCCCTCAATTCAACTTCCTTTCCTTCCCAAAAAAATTTGAAGAAAAGTTCTTGAAAATTAAAAGTTATCGTACCCAAAGATTGTAGCCATTCGATTCTTAGTAAAACATCAGCGCCACCCATTGAAATGGAAAGTATTGGGAAATTCAATACATATTCTCCCGTGGATAGCTTGATATTATGGCACTTTCCAGAGCAATTTATGGTTCCTCCACTTGCAACCATCACTTGACACTCCGATGCTGGATATAGGAAGCAATTTAATTCCTTGGCTATCTTACAATCAATAAAATTATGGGCACTGCCTGAATCAATCAACACTCTTACCTTTTTCTCCTTGATATGCCCTACTATCTTGATATTTTGAGGAGTGGTAATTTCTTCCAATGCATTACAAGATATGGTCGGATTGATTTCTTGAGACTCGATGTGATCTTTCAATTCTTGAATATTTTTCTTCTTGATATGTCCTTCTATATTGATAGTTTGAGTGGTAATTTTGTCTAATGCATTACAAGATATGGTCCGATTCATTTCTTCTTTCTCGATGTGATCTTTCACTTCTTGAACCTTTTTCTTCTTGATATGTCCTTCTATGTTGAGAGTTTTAGGAGTGGTAATTCTTATCAATGCTTTACAAGATATGGTCGGATTCATTTCTTCTTTCTTTGGGGTTGGTTCCTGGTGTATATACTATTCTTTTGACGTTTTTTGACAATTTTCTTCCTCCTCTCCACAATCAATGTAAAATAATTTCTTTTGAGCACACTTATGACCTTTAATGTATTTGTTATCACAATTGTAACAAAGTCATTTTTCTCTTTTCTCTTCGAATTGTTGTGGTGTAGCCCTTATAGGTTGTGGAAGGCTAGGAGAAACAACACTTCCATCTTTATAGTTGTGAGGGGCAGACTTCCTTGTTGCCATAATTTTGCTTTCCACTTTGTAACAAAGCCCTTTTTCTCTTTTTTCTTCCAATTATTGTGGTGTTTCTCTAAAGAAGGTGTTGCTCTTTGTATCCTCATAATGTACTATCATTTCCTCCATGAGAATTTACCACGTAACAAGTTGTTTACGAGAACAAAGCACTTTATACCATCAAAATTGATCCGGTTCTAAATATGAAGATGCAATACATACCTTTTGTATAGTGGTACACAATGTAGATCAAAATATTGCTCCATCTGTAGTATCCAATTTACTGGATCCTTTCCATCAAACTTCCTCATATCGCCTTTTCTTGATTTCAGGAGCTCAATCTTGAAATGACTGTAACTCTGTACTTTTGGATCTGTAAGTTCTGAAATTCCAACCTGTAGTATCCCTTTGCATCCTCTTTCCAATGCCACCAGTCTAATCAAATTTATATTCTTCAAGAAAGATCTATGCACAATCTCCCAAGATGCTGATTATATACCTTTTTAGAAGAGCGAACTTGTATGAAGTGCCATGTGTCACTGTTTTGACCTTCGGGTCTAAAAAATATATACAGGAAACTACAATCCATCCTCATTCTGTACCTTCTTACTAAATTACAATTTGATGCTCAAAACAAAAGTTATGAGGATTTTCCCAAGGTCACCTGCTTGGAATGTAATTCAGGAGTCTACAAAAAGGCCAACTTCCTCAAATCATATCTCCGCAAAATATTACGCAAAAAGCTCTGAAATTCAGATCTGAGGTTCAGCGCGATTTCGTCTCAAATGTGCTTTTTTTCACTTCTGAAACATCGCAGAAACAAAGTTATAGTGAAAATTCCACGATGACCCATTTGGAGTAGCGAAACCCTAGAATCCAAAGCTCTGATACCAAATGTTATGAAACTAGCTCACAAAAAGATAGAAAAGATAGTTGAACGCCTTAGAATTCAGCCTCTTCGAGGGGGCAACCTCATTTACATTACGCAAATGAACAATTTTTGGATGATACAAATGAAAAGACCTGATTTTTATATATAGGAGTCTAAGGGTTCATAATATAATCAGAGCCGACATAACAATAATAACGTAAGGGCACAATAATAACAATAGTGGGCTTAAGCCCCAAGGGTTAGCTCAGTTGGTCAAAAACCGTGCCTCGCCATTGTTAGGTCATAGGGTTGAATCCACCTAAAGCCCTTGGGGTCAGGTCTTGCCAGTAGGCTGAGGGGCAATTAGCCCAGCTAATCGCCCAGATTTTTCTGTGGATGTAGCGATCACTCACTGACCAGGGTGCTCGTGAACCTCACACAAAAAAAAAAAAAAAAAACAATAGGGGGCTTCTATGAGGCACAATGACAACAATATGGGGACTACATGGGCACAAAAATATACTAAGGGGATTGTACTAATAACAATAAGGGGTTACACTAGTAGTATAGGGACCTAACAATATTATAGATGTGGTTGTTTCCCATGTGTATGAGTTGTAATTGTGAATCCTAAGGAGTCAGTCTAGAAGTTGTTATTTCCCTATGTGTGTGAGTTTTCTATGAGTCATAGATCTACCTTATTCAGATCTTATTATTTAGAAGTCGGTGATCTAGTTATATATATGTAACTGTTTTATGTGATCAATAAAATAGAGTATGTGATTTGTTGTGTGTATAATCTCTGTTAGCTATCCTCTGTTTTTATAGCATGGTATCAGAGCTAGTATTGGCTTGACTCTCTCAAGGGAGGGATAGGAATATGTGACAGATCTTGAGTGTTATTATTTTTGTACATATTAGTATAGATGTGTAGGATTTTATTTTATTGTGTGAATTTTTTTTGTGATCCTATGTAAAGATTTGCTTGCTTCTTTACAACTTCTTCAAGCATCAACATATCCTTATGTTATCTTGTTATCTGTAAAGTTTTGTTTTTGCTTATCTTCCCAGACCTTGTGAAGGAGTTAAATTCATGCCTGAATGCTTTTTTCAAAGTTGTGTGTACTATCATATTATAAATCTGCAAAATCATGTTGTTTTACAGATCTGGATTTGAGATCTAGATTTGAGATCTGGGGTGGAGAAGTTTCAAGTGGCCAATGATATATGTCAAAAGTGTTAAAATTGGAGGCAGATCTCAAGTTTTTGCTTTTGCGAGGACGAGATCTCTGCGTCAAATGTTTATGTTGCAATCTTGTTCTAATCTCAAATTTTGGAGTTTTCATTTTAAACATATTGAGTTTGGTTAGCTCAATATGTAAGTGTAATTTTGTTGGAATTGACCACTCTAACAAATGCTACTTTCTGAAGACGAGACGATCCAAGACAAATATTGAACCCGATGCACAACTTTTGACCTGTGCTAAGGAGGGGTGTGGTGACTTGTCTATGTCTGAATGACAGCTAATAGTTTGATGATTATTGAGTTTGTAGTTGTGAAATGTTTCCATTTTGTTTATAAAAAGGGTTGGTTGTTCTTAAACTAGAAGCTCCAGTGTCTGGAACATCACTTCTTGTGTGTTACTAAGGTCATGTTGTTTGATCAACTTTTGAACACATTCAGTATCCAGATCCCCATCCTAGCAACAAATGGATAGTCGAAAGAAAAATATATGACAGATGGTTGTTGGTCCATAGGAATTTTCATTAATTAACAGCTCTTATTGCTAAAGTCCGAAAGAGCCGAGGGGTTAATATTGTTGATCTTGCAAATTTTATCAACAATGGTCACAAGCGATTACTTTTTAAATGGAGTTCAATTGACAGCTCGAAGATGTGGTGGTGAAAGAGCGACGTTTGCCTAGAGTGGATGTGAGTGTTGATGAAGACCAGTCAGATAAATTGTCTTTGTTTTGTAGTACGTGTTTTTCATGTAAGAATTAAGGGAGGGTGTTGGAAGTAATGCTTCAGAGTCATGTGTCCCATGTGTATTACAAGTTGTCAATGAGTATCCGAGGTGTTATTCCAGATGTGGTTGTTTCCCATGTGTATGAGTTGTAATTGTGAATCCCAAGGACTCAATCTAGAAGTTGTTATTTCCCTATGTGTGTGAGTTGTCTATGAGTCATAGATCTATCTTCTTCAGATCTTATCATCTAGAAGTCGATGATCTAGCTCTTATATATGCAATTTCTTTATGTGATCAATAAAGTAGAGTATGTGATTTGTTGTGTGTATAATATCTCTTAGATCTCTTCTATTTTCTAACAGGAGGAAACTTCAACTTGCCTCCTACCCAAGGCTTCAATTGAACCAATTTTTTTTATGCCTCTTAGGTATTTTTCCGAGGGTCTCATTTCAATTATTCCAAGATTCAAGTTTTGCATGCTTCTATGAAGATGGCAATATTTGAAAGATTCATTCACAACAATTTTTTCAAAGGATTAGAATTCCAAATCAGGTTTGTCATTGTAACAATCTCCTTGTTTTTGTATTTTTGTTGGGACTTTTAAGAAAATTTAGGAAGAGTAATTTCCTTCCTTGTAGTTGTAAAAAATTGTTTAAGTAAATGCTTTTCTTAGTGGTTCTGAACTTCTGAAGAAAAAGGCCCAGTTACACTATTGTACTATTTCCTTCTAACTAAAAGCACTAAACCATTTTGATTCTATGACTCAATTGAGTGGAGCAAGATTGGTACTATTATTGGTTTTGTGTTTGTTTTATCTTTGATTAGAATCATTTCAATTATCTATGTTTATATCTGAATTATTTAATATTACATTATTGTTTTTTTTTTTTTTATCTTTCTTCTTTAAGCATAAATAATTATAGTTATATGTTAATTTTGTTTGTGCTACGATTTAATTAACTATTTAATTGAATTAGCTATCATATGAAGATGGTTTAATTAACAATTTAACAAGAAGATCTACATTTCTGGTTATTTAGTTTCTTTCTGATTTCACGTATATAAAAGTTACTAGGGATATTTATTAGATGATAGTTTAGTTATATTTCATTCATCTTATTTCATTTCCTATGCCTAGAATCATTATCTGGCTCTCCATATTTCATGTTTAATTACTATATTTTTAAGTCTGCTTTCATTGGATCATATTCCATAGAAATAAACATTAAGCAAATCCATTTTTCTAATGAATACCAAACCCTTGGGTGATTCACTGCCATCCAAAGAACATGGTTAAACTAATAATCTACCTCATATTAAAACTTTGTAAAAGATTGAAAATGATATAACGGGTAGGCCATAATAGCTAACTAATTGAGCCAATCAATGCTTATGATAACAAGTTGAAGCTATTCATCAATTTCCCAACATGAAATCCTTTGTAATCAGACTTTAATTTATAAATAGTATAGATAGACATAATCAACTTGGGTAATTGCAGGGTGGAATGCAATTTTTTCTTTCCCACCATTGCACCACATTCCCCATAATGGGAAATCATTTTTTGTCATTAGGTTCCCAAAAGCTCATGATGGGAAGGAGTGTTGGAAAAAATGGCTTGTAATATCCCTTTTTTATTTAATTATAGAATTTGCAACCAAAAAGTGCAGAGCAAGAAAGAATGGATGGAGGGTTTTTGCAAACGTTGAGGTGGTACTTACTGATGCAGGAGCATGAGGCTTAAAGACAAAAGGCTTCATTTTATTCCAAAAATCCAAAAAAAGTTTACAAGCAAAGGAGTGGGATCCTTTAGTTGTCAATTTACAAAGTTTTCTAGATAGGAATTGAGCTAGAATATAGGTATTTGAATTATTTTGTAATTAATCCAAGTAGTTTAGACTTAGTTGAGATTCTTGAGGAGAATATCAAGCAGTTTAGGTATTTATCTAGGATTAGATAGATTCAATCCATGGATTTAGGATCGGATTGTTGGATGTAAAGTATTTATGTAAGTTTTGAACTATTGTAAGTGGATTTGGCTGGATTTTGGTTATGTGGAATTAGATTGTAAAATAATTAGCATATCTCTATATCTCTGTGTATTTTGTGTATGAAAGGTTAAATCCTAGAGGTTTAGATTCCTTCGAAATGTCTCTATGTATTGTTAATTTGTAGTTTGGCCTTTAGAATTCAAGGCTGATAATATAACTTTGTGTTATCACAATTAAAAAATTTATTTCTGTGTGTTTGGATAATTAGAATATGTTTAAAATAAATATAGTTTAACACAGTCTAAACTTGGCTGAAGGCCAATACATGGTGGAACAGAGAAAAAACCCGATAAAATCTGAGAGAGCATAAGAAAGAAGCCTAGAATTGTTCGATGGACATAACTGTTAGTTCTACGGTAGTCGCGTGCAAATCAATGTCAAGGTTTAACCCAAAACTGGACGCAATAATTTATCAAATTGGGTTAATAGTGCAATTGATTTGGGCTGTCCAATTGGAGGAGTGAGATCCAACAGATATTGCGTGGAAAAGTGAACGGCGGTTAATAAAATTTTCGACCCCGATGAGCAATTTGACTGTGGCTTAATTCCGTTGAAGTCTGGATGATCTTAACCATATGTTGTGGAAGCCGCAATCCAACGGTAGTCATGTGGTAAAGGTATACATGGGTTAATCCAGATTTCATACCTAAGAAATTATAAGTTGGAGCTTTGTTTTCTTTCGGTTCCAGGTAAGTGAAGTTCTACTATTTTCAAAGGTAAATTTAGCAATTCGGCTATTTTTTTGGAGTATCTAAGTTTGGAGGTGGATCACTGAAACTCTAAGGGAATTAGAAGAAGAACTTCCACCTGTGCTTGAGGAGATTGTTTCAGGATTTGAAAAATTATCCCTTACACCTACAACCAGACCACCATTTGTGGTATCGGAGGAGCCTACTGACAGTGAATAGGATGTCAAGGATCACAAAAATAAATCCCACATGTCTTTCAAAGTTGGAGGAAGAGGTGGTGTTCGAAGAAGAGGAAGACCAGTTGCAAATGCTAAAGTGTTAGAAGCTATGCCACATATGCAAGCTAGATTGGAAGCAATTGAAATGGGAAGAGATGTAGATGTTGGAGATGTCAGTGAACTTGAAGCTGGAGCTGCAGAAGATGAAGAACCTATAAGATGTAACTCTTGAAATGAGATTCTTTAAGTTAATATTGAGATCCACATCTAAGCCTAGACTTGAAGTTTCAATTTATATAGGAAGATTGATCCTTGAAGAATTGATAGACTGTATTAATGACATGGAGAAATTCTTTGACTTTGAAGAAACAAAAGAAGGAAAGAAGGTGAAGTGTGTTGTCACAAAACTGAAAGGACACGCAACACTTTGGTGGGATCGAGTGCAGGCAGAAAGAAGAAGATTTGGTAAACAACCAATTAAAAATTGGAACATAATGGTGGCAAGGTTGAAAAGTAATTTTTTTCCAAGTGATTATCAGCAAACGTTATTTAGACAAATGCAAAATCTTAGACAGAGGTCTATGACAGTAAAGGAATACACACAGGAATTCTATAAAGTGAGTATAAGAGCAAGACAAATCCAAGATACAGATGAGAAGGTTGCAAGATATGTGAATGGTCTTAGAATGGAGATGCAAGATGAGATAAGTGTACTATCTCCCAAAACAGTATAAGAGGCTTATCAGATGGTAATGTAAGCTAAAGAAAAACTCATGAGGAAGCTGCCAAAAACAGAGGTATTTTTCGAGGAAGGGGAAGTCAAGGTGGTAGAGGAAGGCCTACAACACCTAGAAATGGAGCTAGTAGTAGCTCAAGCTAGCATGCACACACAGGAGGTGATGCAAGTGGCAGAGGGAGTTTTTCTAGAGGCAGAGGAGGCAGAGGCAGAGGAAGAGAAGTCAGAAGTTATAGATGTAACAAGCTGGGACACAAAGCCTATGAGTGCCTAGAAAACATAGGAATGAATTAGAGGAATGCAATTCTTGCTAAGACTGAAGAGGAAGAAAAAAAGGTAATAGTAGAATAAAATGTACCAGAGAAAGTAGAGCCTTTGGTAGTTAACAAAATTTTACTAAAACTAGCTAAGGAAACTGTTGAACCAGCACAAAGAAAAACCTTGTTCAGGACTATGTGTAAGGTTCAAGGGAAGTGTTGTTAGATGATAATTGATAGTGGTAGTACAGATAATTTGGTCTCCATAGAAGTGGTGGAGAAATTGAAATTGAAGACAAAGAAACAACCAACACCTTACAAGGTTTCATGGCTTCAAAGGGGGTATCAATTGATAGTGAATGAGCAGTGTGAAGTGGAGATGTAGTTGGGAAAATACAAAGACAAAATTTTGTGTGATGTGATGCATATGGATGTGTGCCACATATTGCTAGGAAGGCCTTGGTAGTATGACAAAGGAGCTATGCATGATGGAAAGAAGAACACATATAAATTTAGCAAAGATGGTGTCAATCGTACATTGCTGCCTATGGAAGAAGAGGATGTATCGAAGAACCCTGATTCAAAGACCCTTTTCCTTAGTGGAAAGGAGTACTTACAACAGATGGAAGAAGATGAGGTAAGTTTTCCATTGGTTTGCAAACCCAAGGTAATAATTACTTCCACAAAGGTTTCTGATTTACCAATTGAAATTCAAGAGACGCTGGACAATTATTGTGATATCATGTAGATGATTTTCCTGATGAGTTACCACCCATTAGAAAAATCAGCCATCATATAGATTTGATTCGAGGAGAAAATCTACCTAATAAAGGAACTTACAAGATGATTCCCACGGAGAATGAAGAAATCAAGAAACAGGTTCAGGACTGTTAGACTAGGGACTGATTAGAGAGAGTTTGAGCCCTTGTACAGTGCCAACAGTGTTGAGCCCAAAGAAAGATGGAGGCTAGAGAATGTGCACTGATTCAAAAGCAATCAATAAGATAACCATCATGTACAGATTTCCTTTACCTAGAATTTAAGATTTGATGGATTGTTTGAATGGAGCAAGATATTTTACAAAGTTAGATTTAAAAAGTGGTTATCATCAAATCAGAATTAGAGAAGGGGATGAGTGGAAAACTGGTTTTAAGGCAAATGAAGGATTGTATGAATGGATGGTAACGCCTTTTGGGTTTTCAAATGCTCCTAGTACATTTATGAGACTCATGAATGAAGTTTTGAAAGAATTTATAGGTAAATTTGTGATATTATATCTGGATGATATATTAGTTTACAACAAATCAAAAGAGGAACATGTGAGACATCTGAATTATGTCTTACAGTGGCTACAACAAGAGAAATTATTGTCAAATTTAAAGAAATGTTCATTCATGAAGGAGGAGTTGGTGTATTTGGGTTTTGTTGTTTCTGCTGAGGGGTTAAAGATGGATCTTGAGAAGATCAATGTAATAATGTTGTGGCCTTCACCAAAAAGTGTCTTTGAGGTAAGAAGTTTTCACGGTTTTGCTAGGTTTTATAGGAAATTCATAAGGAATTTTAGTAAGATCAATGCTTCTATTATTGGTACTATAAAGAAGGACAGACAACCATTTAAATGGACTGTTGAAGTAGAAAGGAACTTCCAACTGTTGAAGAGAAAGATTACTGAGAAACCTATTTTGATTTTGCCTGATTTTAATAAATCTTTTCAAGTGAAGTGTGATGCCAGTGGAGAAGCCATTGGAGTTGTTTTAAGTCAGGAGGACAAACCTATAGCTTATTTTAGTGAAAAGATGAATGAGTCAAAGAAGAAATATTCTTCTTATGACAAGGAGTTTTATGCAGTGGTAAAATCTTTGAAGAAGTGGAGACATTACTTGATGTCTAAGGAGTTCATACTGTATTCAGATAACCTTGCATTACAATACATTATGCAGTAACCAAAGATTAACCAAAAGCATGTAAAATGGGTAGAATACCTTCAAAATTTTAATTTTGTGTTAAAACATATAACTGGTCAATTAAACAAAGTAGAAGACGCCTTAAGTAGAAAAAGCGTTTTGGTGCAAGAAAGTCAAATTCAAGTGTTAGGGTTTGATTTTCTTAAGGAATTGTATGATAAAGATCTAGATTTTAGAGAGACATTTGAAGCTTGTGGAAATCCTGTTTTGTTAGATAGAAGTAGGTGGTTGGATTATTTCATACAAGAAGGACTGTTATTTAAAAGAAATCAGCTATGCATACCAAATTGCTCTATGAGAGAAAATTTGATCTAGGAAAAACATAGTGGTGGACTTGTAGGACATTTTGGTGCAGACAAGACTTATGGGAAGTTGAAACAGTTTTATTTCTGGTTGAAGATGAGAGCTGAAGTAGAAAGGTATGTGAAGAATTGTAAATTTTATCAGTATGCAAAGGGAAGAAGCCAAAACACATGTTTGTATGTTCCATTACCTATTCTAGATAGGCCTTGGGATATGGTCAGTATGGACTTTGTTTTGGGTTTGCCAAAAACTCAAAGGGGACATGATTCAATTTATGTAGTAGTTGACATATTTTAAATAAATGGCACATTTTATTCCATGTTATAAAACCAACGATGCTACTCCTGTTGCTAACTTGTTTTTTAAGGAAATTGTAAGGTTGCATGGATTACCTAAGAGCATTTCTTCAGACAGAGATACTAGATTTGTTTGTCATTTCTGGAGAACTTTGTGGAAGAAACTTGGTACTAAACTAAGTTTCAATTCTGCATATCATCCTCAGAATGATGGGCAGACTGAAGTTGTGAACAAAAGCTTGGGTAATCTTCTAAAAAGCCTTGCAGGTGAACATCCAAAACAGTGGGATCAAGTTTTGGCACAGGCTGAGTATGCTTATAATGATTCTCCTAATAGGGGTACAGGGCAGAGTCCATTCCATATAGTTTATGGAATGCACCCAAGAGGAGTGTCTAAATTGAGAGATTTGGGTAAAGCTAAAATGAGGAGTGCTCTAGGAGAAGATTTTGATTCATAGATTCAAGCAGTTCATGAACAGGTAAAATAGAAGCTATAGGACAACAACACTAAGTACAAGAACATAGTAGATTTGAAGAAGAGAGAAGTTAATTTTTAGATTGGAGATTTGGTTTTGGCACACCTAAGGAAGGAAAGATTTCCAAAAAGGGAGTATAACAAATTAAAATTCAAGAAGATTGGACCATGCAAATATTTAAGGAAATTTTCTGCAAATGCGTATGAAATTGAGTTAGCCCCTGGTATTTGAATATCTCCAATTTTCAATGTTGTTGATTTGTACAGGTATGAAAAGGGGTAGGCAGATGACACAACAGACGACAAGGAACAACAAGAGGTGGATTGGTTAAAACAATTACCTATAGCAAAGGCATTGCAACTAGAGAAGATATTGGATAAAAGAGTGTTTAAGAAAACAAGGGGGCATGTGTATTTTTAGTACTTGGTCAAGTGGAAAGATCAACCAATTGCTGATGCTACGTGGGTGACAGAAACCATGCTACAGAAGTTGGGACATTCTGTAGAAGATCTCATGGATAGGAGCCCATGAAGAATTTTGTCCTCAGGAGTCTGATGCATCAGCATAAGGCTTAAAGACAAAAGGCTTCATTTTATTCCAAAACTCCAAAAAAAGTTTACAAGAAAAGGAGAGGGATCCTTTAGCTGTCAATTTACAAAGTTTTCTAGATAGGAATTGAGCTAGAATATAAGTATTTGAATGATTTTGTAATTAATCCAAGTAGTTTAGACTTAGTCGAGATTCTCGAGGAGACTATCAAGTAGTTTAGGTATTTATCTAGGATTAGATAGATTCGATCCATGGATTGAGGATCAGATTGTTGGATGTAAATTATTTATGTAAGTTTTGAACTATTGTAAGAGGATTTGGCTGGATTTTGGTTATGGAAAATTAGATTGTAAAATAATTGGCATATCTTTGTATCTATGTGTATTTTTTGCATGAAAGGTTAAATCCTGGAGGTTTAGATTCCTTCGAAATATCTCTGTATATTGTTAATTTCCAGTTTGGACTTTAGAATTCGAGGCTGATAATATAACTTTGTGTTATCACACTTAAAAAATTTATTTATGTGTGTTTGGATAATTGGGATATGTTTAAAAGAAATATAGTTTAACATAGTCTAAACTTGGTGGAAGGCCAATACTTGGTGGAATGGAGAAAAAACCCGATAAAAGCCGAGAGAGCCTAAGAAAGAAGCCTAGAACGTCCGATTGATAGAACCGTTAGATCTACGGTAGTCACGTACAAATCAACGTCGAGGTTTAACCCAAAATCATACACGATATTTTATCAAACTAGGTTAATAGTGCAATTGATTTGTTCCATCCGATTGGAGGAGCGAGATCCAATGGATATCGCATGGAAAAGTGAATGGTGGTTAATAAAAATTTCGAATCCGATGAGCAATTCGATTGTGGGTTAATTCCATTGAATTCCAGATGATCTTAACCATCCGTTGTGGAGGCTGCGATCTAACGGTAGGCACATGGTAAAGGTATACGCGGATTAATCCATATTTCAGACCTGAGAAATTATAAACTGGAGCTTTGTTTTCTTTCAGTTCCGGGCAAGTGAAGTTATTCTATTATCAAAGGTAGATTTAGCAATTCGACTATTTTAGTGGAATATCTAAGTTTGGAGACGGATGAATAAAACTCCAAGGGAATTAGAAGAAGAACTTCCACCTGCGCTTGAGGAGATCGTTTCAGGATTATAATGATTATCCCTTACACCTGTAACCAGACCACCACTTACTATTAGTGCTAGTGCATCCACTTTTTAGATTGTAGGAAAGGAAACAAAGAAGATAAGCCTTCCACTTCAGTAAACATGGTTCATCGTTCAATCAATAATATTTTTATTGGATGAGCCTTTGATTTATCTAAAGCTAGTTCAATGAATAAGATCAATCAACAGATGAGGCTTCCACTTTAGTGAAGTCTATTCAATCAAAAAACAACTTAGGTGGTGGGAACATCAACAATATTTCAAGCTTCGAGCCTTCGACATATTTATTATAATTAAATAGCTTGGATAACTAAATATGGTAGGAGATTCATAATACCACAACCACAACTTAGGAGCTGAAATGCAACCGCCAAATGGGTATCAAAAGTTATGAAAGGTTTCTTCAAAATTGAAACGTGAAATTGACAGGTTGGAGATTTTAATACTTGTCATTTATGACGTGTTATTTTTATTATACATGTCAAATATGGGAAATCACACTATAATAATTCAATAGGTGATGAGTTCATACAAACTCCATATTATGAGATTCAAATATAAGTTTTATATATGTTTGAATAATACCAAATAACTAATTTTTAAAAATAAATCATTCATATTAATTATAGTTAATAAATGGTTAAAAAACTATTTAAATTAAAAACACAACACAAATTAAAATATATTATTTACTTTAAAAACACAATATGACTTAAAATATATTAAAAGATTATTTATCATTTTATTTTGCAAAATTTCATAAGCATTTTTCTTAGAGTTACAATATTATTGTTATTTAATGAATATATATATAAACAATATGATCTATTAGTTGGAATTTTAGAACCAATACAATTTAAAATATTAAATTAATTAAAATATTAATTTAGAAAATGTATAAAATAAAAATATTATCATGTATACATATCATTATTATTTTACAATAACAAATTACATATAAATATTGTTTTGAACAAAATTTTGGTATAGATCATTTGATAAATATTTTTTGAATACTAAATGATTAGTTTTGAAAATAATTATCAAATTAATTCAAGTCTTAATGATATTACAAACATTTCACATTCTCAATTAACAAAATTAATATATTACAATTAATTATAAAACATATTCCTCGTAAAAAGTCACATGTTCAAATCCATAGGGGACAAAGTATGTACATGCATGTAGAATTTACAGTCAAATACCAATTGGGAGTGGGTCCCCTGTCCCAAAAACAAAGGAGTCTCATACACCAATTTGGTGTTTGTTTGTCCGAGATCTTCAAAATATATCATCATCATCATATGGATATAACCTAATGGAGTCACAAATATTTTATTGTTGGAAATAATGCTGAGAGGGGGGGGGTGAATCAGTATTATCAAGTCAAATAATCCTTTTCAAAAACCAAATTGTATACGCTACTTCATTTAATTCAACCCGCGTATATACGCACCTATTCAGAAGTAAAACCGCGTATACAGAGCAAACTTTTAATTTACTTAAACTTTAAGATGATGTTTGTTAATCTGAGATGCAACATCAAATAACCAGTAACTAGAGACAGTAAAAAAACAGAGCAGAAAGACAATCACACACAAGAACACCAGATATAAGGTGGAAACCCAATGTGGGTGAAAACCACCTGCTGCAATTCGTCTCTATCTTTCCTTAAATTAGAAACTTATGTTTACAATGTACTGGTGCAGTCCTTTACTAGTACGCAGGCTGTAACCTGCAGAGAGCTACAACTCTCTCTCGTTTTCTAGCTCTCCTGGAAGGGAGCTACAACCCCCTTAGCTCTTGCACTAGCCAAGATACTAGTACGTAGGTGTTGGCCTACATAAGGCTACAACCTTCTCTTTCTTCCAAGGACCACGTTTCATCAATTTTCAGACTGGATCCATGAACATCAAACAGTTATCAAGAAAATCTTCATCAACCAAACTCCTTTTCACCAACTAGATCTGAAGTTGAGTAGCTACTCCTTTGCCAGTTGTACCCAAACACAGTACCAGAAACCACACAACAGAACCGAGAACACAGCAGTGATAAGCAGAAACAACTAGATCACAACTTAAAGCATATATGCAATTTCAATAGTCTGCAACTTGCGTGCATATGCATCTGCGTATGGAACAACCTGCGTATACGTGCCTTTACTTCACCTAAACTGCGTGTATACGCGCCCTCGCTTTACTGAACCTGCGTACAGATCTATAAAAGACAACACGCTCTTCTAGATATTCAATCACTAATTAACC
>APFE030920729.1:56722-70875 GCA_000404065.3 Pinus taeda | reverse complement strand
TGCCCCATAGAATCCCTCTATTGTTATTTTTGTGGCTTTATATTATTATTGTTAGGTCAGCTAGGTTATATTGTGACTCCTTAGACTCCTATATATAGAAAGGAAGTTTTGTATTTGAATCATGAAGGAATGATTCATTTGTGTAATGTAAAGGAGGTTGCCCCCTCGAAGAGGCTGAATTCTAAGGCATTGATCTATCTATTCTATATTTTTGTAAGTTGGTTTCATAACATATATGAAACAAGTTTTAGATATCTTAAATAAAGATCAATTGTATTTGAATATGACTAATTGTGAATTTGGGAAAACCTCTTTGGTTTATCTTGGTCATATTGTAGGAGGGGGTGACTTGAAGATTGATTCCTCAAACGTTGAAGTCATTGTGAATTGGCCTAAACCCAACAATGTAACAAAAGGTAGGATATTTTTGGGAGAAACCCAATATTGGAGAAAAATTATAGCTAACTTCTTACCCATTGCAGTACCATTACATGTTTTGATCAATATGAAATAGGTCTTTCAATGGGGAGGCAAGCAACATAAATCTTTTGATACATTGAAAGAGAAAACTAGTTCAACACCAATTATAGCACTTCCATATCTCAAGCAACCTTTTGAGACTCAAATTGATGCAAGTGATTATTCCATGGAGGAGTTTGATGCGGTATGGTAAGCCTATTAGCTATCATTATGAAACCTTTTCAAATGCAGTAATTAACTATCTAACTTATGGTAAAGAATGTATGCTTTGGTACAAAGCATGCAAAAATGGAATCAATATTTCATGTGTAATGAAACGATTGTTCATATTAACCATCAACCTTTTTAGTTTTTACAATCACAAACCAAGCTACAACAAGCTCGAAATTTCAAGTGTATAGGATTCTTGCAGCAATTTCATTTGGTAATCAGGTACAAGAAAGGTATATACAACAAATTTGTTGATATGTTGTAATGACCTATTGTTAATGCATTGTCATTCTTAAGCATAAATCAATCTTGCATAAAAGTTATATTGAATAGTATGCTCAAGATGAATATTTTAAAGATGTTTATGCAACTTTGATTTAAAGAAATCATGTTGAAGAATTGGATTATCATGTTCATAACAAATTGTTGTATCATATTAGCAAGTTATGTCCTCCACAGGGTAAAAGAGTCAATATCATAAGGGAAACCCACACTTCTCTTATAGCTGGTTATTTTGGTGTAGGGAAGACAAATGCACAAATTCATAGGTATTGTTATTAGCCTCGCATGGATGAATGTGTTTCATGATACATAAGAGGATGTTTCATGTGTGTTATTAGAAAACATAGCAATAGGAAATTGGGTTTGTACACTCCACTTCCTATTCCTTCTCATCCTTGGGAAAGTATTTATATGCATTTTTATAGGAGGACTGCCAATGTGAAAGAAAGGTGATGATTATTAATATGTTGTTGTGGATAATTTTAGAAAACTGTGTGTGTTGATGCCATGTAAGAAACATGTTATGACTGAATAAATTGCAATGTTGCTCATCGAAATTGTATGGGTTCACTTTGGATTTTTGGCCTCTATTATTTCTGATCAAGATTCTTGATTTGTCGGGAATATTTGGTAAAGTTTATGGGAACTCATGGATACAAAGTTGAAGAAGAGCATAACATTTCATCCAAAAATTGATGGCCCAACAAAAGTGGTAAATAGAAGAACGGTGCATCTCCTTCGTAGATATTTTGGTAAACATTCTAAATTTTTAGATGAGCATTTGCATTACATCCAACATGTCTACAATCGTGTTAATCACTCATCTACACAAGTATCTCCATTTGAAGCTTGTTGGGGTTATTTTCAAAAGTATCCTTTGTATTTCATCTTTGCTAAAGGTATTGCAGTAGATGGACATAGTGATGTGGACAAAGCCAATAATTTCTTTGAACAAATTTAGCTAGTACATCAAGGAGTACAAGACAAGCTTGAGAAAAGAAAAGCAAAGTACAAAGCAAGGAATGAAAAGCATCGAGTTGATCATGATTTCCAAGTGGCAGATCAAGTTTGGTTGTATATCAACAATCAAAGACTTCAAGATGAAGGTAAAAATCTCAATCCAATCAGATATGGCCCTTTCAAAATTTTGGAGAATATTGGTAACAATGGTTTTTGATTAGATTTGTCACCTTATATGCAAATTTATTATGTTGTGAACATGAAAAACTTGACATTGTATGAGCCTCCAATGATTGATGATCATGAAGAGAATGTGCAGATTGCATATATTGAAGATTTTTCTCCTAAGTATTTAGATGAGTTGCAGGAAGATATAATTCTTAGCAAGAGAGGTAGGCTTCACATAGAGGCAATGTCAAGTGTCTCCGAGTGGGGATCAAAGGTACCAATGAATGTAAAGCAAGGTGGATTTGGACCGGAAAAGTGAGGGATTGGTACCCTCACTTACTGGCTGAGTAAAAAAAGACTTTTGGCTGTCCAAAAGCTTCAAGTGAGGAGGCATGATATAGGGGATAAAAAATATGCTCAAAATTTAAGTTTATTGAAATTTCTCAAATCTTGTACCAAATCATAGATCTCATTGTTTTGACTCCAACAAATCTTGAATCGCCTCAATCTGACACGATATGTGAAAATTATCACATTATGAAGATTTTGGAAAATAATTAAAAAGTCAACTTGCAGGGCTGGCTGGGTTCTTGACTGGGCATGGTATATATGTGACATGGCACTGATTTCAGTAGGTGAATATTAGGGGTACGCCATATAATGAGGAAATTCTATGATGACACATGGCAGGGTTGTGTAGGCTAGGTTGTCAAGGTTTGATTAGTTAGTGTGTTCTAATTTTTGGCCAATCGTAGGGTGCCACATGACCCAATGGAAGGCCATCATGTGGTGTATGCTTCTTGGCCAAAATTTTGTAAAGGCATCAGCAGGTTTTGACCCCTATAGCTCCGACGACCTAACCAATGGCCAAACCAATGAACCAAACATGTTGCCCGTTATACCTATTGAGTGAATTAATATTTAAAAATATTAATTATTTTATGGTTGTTGGGAAGGGTGGGGCACATGACCCCAACCCTTGGTTACATTATTCCACATGACCCAAGCATGAAGGCGGAGGGGCCAAGTAGTTAGCCTTAGCATCGAGTCATGTTCAAACTACTGGAACCGTTGGTGGAATATTGCAGAGGGGGTGGGAAGATAAGTCCCAACCCCCAGTTCTAACGGTCCCACAAAACTAATGGCAAGCTCATTGGGAGGAGGGATGGCATGTGGCACCCATCCGTGGCTACATGTCTACCACATGACAGACCATGAGGCTTAAAAATAGGTGCTTAAGGCCTCAGTGGCATGTTTAAAGTGGCGACAATTTTCACCTTTTTCGGTGGTATATTTTCCATTCCCCCACTGGTTTGTCACTCGATAATTTGACAAAATAAGGGATTCTTTGCGTGGTTAACACGTAAATGAAGAAATAGTCCTAACTTGGTCATTTTTCAGCCTTTTTGAGCCTAAGAAGAGCCTACACAGACGTTTTTGGGTGTTGTGGACACAATCGCAGAATTATTTTTGTGATTTAAACATTTTATGTTGATTTAATTTAAATTTTGAGCATATAATAGAAAGGGCTGACATTGGAAGCTGAACCTGGAGACGTAGCCCACGAGGGGTGAACTCTGTCATCAAATTGTTGTTGTGTAATGTTTCTCATGGTCTATTTTTCTCTTATGACTTCAACAAGCTCTCTTGTACTTGTACATGGATTTGTCTTTCTCAGTCCTCAAGGAATCTCTTATAAGATCTTCCCTTTGTCCTGCTTGATTCCCACATGCAATTTCCAAAGGTGAGCGAAAAAAATATCCAAAATAATTTTCAAATGGGGACTTTCCTATAGAAGTGTGGAGTACTTTATTGTAAGAGTGTTGTATATATACCACATTTTCATTCAAGGTCTTTAGATGCTTCTTTTTGTATCCCCTTAGTAGTTGTGTGAAATCCCTACTGTCTACTTGTGTATGTCCATCTAACTATGGATGGAATTTTGTATATCTCTTCAACTTCATGTCCATATTCTCCCACAATGTAGTCTAGAATGCACTAAGAAATACGGTGTCCCTTTTTGAAACAATGCTCCTTGGTATCCCAATGTTCACCTAGACCTGTTTGAAGAAAACGTTTCTTGCTTCTTGCCCACTGATAGTCTTATTACCAAGGGGGATTCACCGAGGGAGAAATAAAATACCATGTGCATTCATATTGGGGGATATATATTGAGGAAACAATGACATAGTATGTTGAGCATATATTAGAGGGTAAAGGGTTTTTATATGTTGTGTACAAAAATTGGAGCTCAAAGCTAATGAAAAATATGAAGGGGTGTAAAAACTGTTAATGAAAAAATGGATACCTATAATATATAGTGAAAGTGGTGTTGATAAATCTAGGGGAAACTATATTAAGTGATTTCTCTTACTTTGATAACTACTTGTGAATGTTATTTTACTTAACTTGATGTACTTGATATTAGATTCTTATTTCACTATATTATTGTGTTATTATCATAAAATAACTACTAGAATATTAATATCAAAGAGATACGAGGACAGAAAATGTAGGCTATGATCCAGGGCCAAAACCTCTCCTCTTGAGAGGAAAACACAAAATAATTCTTCCCTTCTTATTGGATGAAATGAAAAATTGCAAGACCTTAGACCTTTTTAAAATACCCCTCGAAGTAAAAGTATTCTTTGATGTGCTTGCCTCTCCCAAAGTTAACTCAAGTTAATTAGATTGTTTCATAATGGATGCAACTTCTCCTTTGACTGTAATTTCAGACCTGCAACTCTTTGACAACAACTTCGACCTCCACTGCAGAAACTATAGCTCGCACATGTGGTTGGAAGATGGTAAACTAGATCTTCTCTCAAAGTGCTTCTTCTTCCTTGCTAATTCAACTTCATTTCTTAATTATTTTTCTCCCAAATTTGGACTCATTGTGATGGCTTCAATTCAATCTTTCCTATAGAAAGATGATACCCTAATTCTCTTCGCACGTGTGGGAGATAATAGCCCAAATTCAGTCCTATAATCTTCAAACTTCTCTTTTATGTGTTTTCCTTCTTTTTCACTCCTTTTAGATTTGTTTCTCTTCCTTGATCGAACTTGATTTATCTCTCCTACAAATGAGGTCAATCTCTTTAGTTATTGGCTTCTTCATGATGGTTGAATAGTTGTTCATGAGGCCGACTAGTCATTGTGTAGGCCAACTTGGTATTGGAGTATCTTTGGCATATTTAATGACTTAAATACATATATTTTACATAATACAAGGTTCCCAATAGGGTCTTTCATATATTGCAATGACTCAATTGACTCCTATACGTTATGACAAATCCCGAGAAGCACTTAATTTGTGCTTGACCTACAAATAAAATTGACTTAAGCATGAAAACCATGCTACAAAATAAAAATGAAAAATAAAAATAAATTATTTTTCTCTTTTCATTAAGTACATAAAAACATGATTACATTAGACATTATGAAGAGTGACATAGATACACATTTTAACACTCCCTCTTAACTAGGGAGGTATTCATAATCCATGCAAGGTACTTGGACACTCTCATACATAAGAATTATCATACGAAGAGTCAGATTCATAAGCCATCTTACAAGCTATTTATTCATATTATATTAGTGCGTCTAATCATACCAACTAGCATTGTCCTATACGAAGGCCTTGACTAACAACTCTATCTCTCCACAATAACATAGCACAATGCTGGGAGACAATGACTTATAGATACCATCATCATTGTCTCTCAAGGCACATACCCCATTCAAATGTTCACATGGTATGTCCTTCTACGACCATTCCCATCTTGGATTAACACATCCTCATGGAATTTCCACTTTGACTACTCTTACCTATTGGATGCCCTACCTCATTCTCAAAGAGGATCATAATCAATCTCATATGCTTACACAATCCTTAATTTTTTCTTGATAGCCTAAAGAAAATAATGATGTTTCTATCTCTCCCTCTCAATTAGGGAGGATCTACTCATTCTTATAAAAGGAATATATCCAAGCTACCTCGTAACGAGGGGCTTGTTACCAAAAGTAAATCTCTTTAGTGGAGATACTATCAACTACTTGTAGGGGTCCTTCTTTATGCATCATATCATGAACTACAACTTCTTCATTATGGATACTTCTTCTTCTTTATAGGGCATCAACCATCTTCTTCATAGCTTCCCTTCAACGAAACATCGAGTTGATAGTTATGATTAAGATGTACTTTTTTTAAATATAGAGGGAACCTCCCTTAACCACTATGGATGGTCCAATGGCAGGCCGATGGGACTGGAAGATTGTAATATCATCCTATCTTCCAACAATCTCCTACAATGAATAGAAAAGGCACACATAATCTGCATTTTGCTCTAAAGGAGCTCCAATCGTATCAAACCTCGAAGCATATCTAGGGATAGTCACCTCGCAAACCATTCACTCTATGATGATTCAGTTAGGGATTATGATTGGACAATTATAATAAAACCCTAGGAACTTGTTACGAAAGGAGTAGCACATAGAAAGACAAGAATTTTTTATTCTTAAATATTATGTCAACTGTAGGTGTAGAGGGTAGTGGGTAGGTAAAGGGAAATCATGTAAAAGAAAATATGATAGTCAGTAGCTAATGGCCATGAGGAGGCACCCACAAAAAATCCTACTCTAGAAAGCCTGTCGCCTCTGAAGGTGATAAGATCCGAAAGACTATGGTCTCTGAAGTGAGTTAATTTTTCTTTTGAAGGGATGGTTGAGCGATGTTATTGCTACTTATAGTTAAGTGGTCAAAAAATACACACAAAATCTATGAGTAAAGCACGAGGAAAACTACTATACTGAAAAGAATATATCCAAATAGTTGGTAAACTAAATAAATAAATAAATTGAATCTTGAAAAAGGCATCCTTTCCGAAAAGAAAAAAATTAAAAGGAAACATTTAAAAAGAAATCGATAAAAGATTATTAAAAAGCAAAAATAAAATCAATTTTAAAAACAAACTCCAAAACAATGATAAATTAAAAAACAACAATAATTAAATTTTTTTTTTTATATAAAAGAAATAACAAAACAAATTATTGTTATTTATTTATTTATGCTATGTGGTTCACAGACTCTAGAGATTGGCGACCATCACATCCATGCAATCTTGTTAGCTCAATCACGAAGGCAAAGCCTGACCCAAAAAGTGTCGACACGTGACCTCTCAATAGTGTTTTAACAATGGGGATCAATCAAAACCCTCATGGACTATATATATATATATATATATCAATTTTGGGGAAAAAAGAAAAAGAAACCTATTAACGTAAAACAAATTAAGCTCTATTATATAAGGATATAACAAAAAAAACAAACACTTGAAGAATAAAAGGAAAGAAAATAATATTATATATATATATATATATATATGGCATGGGCTGTCCCTCCACCCAATGACATGCTTCGCAACCACCACAAAACTCATGCTTACTGTTTGTAGCTACTGCTACCTACATGGTAAGAAAAGCGGTTGATAAGGGCATTACATAACCCTTTTTGTTTTTTTTTTTTTTTTTTTGCCAAATTTTCTTACTTTTTTAATTAAAAATTTATTAAATTCATTATCTATTTATTAAAATTTTAAAATTTAATCTAAATTTTACTTTTTAACTTTTATGTCATGTGTATATTTTTAAATTTAATTTTTAGTTTACAATTTTTTTTATTTTTAAATTTTATTTTGGGTTTTGTTTGTGACTAAGTTGCCTTGGTAAACAAATTTCCCTAGAATTGTATATGATCATTATGTTTAGGGTATTATTTTGGTATTTAAATAAAATTATATAATTATATTAAAATGGTTACCCAGCCCATGGTTCACTCAATGAACCTCTGACATATCATGTGTATTCATGGCATACTAAACAATACTCTTTATTTAACTACATATTGGAAAATACCTCTAAAAGCATATTATTTAACACCCTTCCAATATGAACCCAATACACCTTCCCAATTTAAAAAATCCCTTGGTATCTAATTTTTTGTAACATTTTTTATACCCCTTTACATTTTTTCATTAACTTTGAGTTCCATTTTTTATAACTACCAATATAAAAACCCTTTACCCCCTCTTATATGCTCAATATTATATGTAATTTTTCCCTCAATATATATCCCCCAATATGAATGCACATGGTATGGTATTTCTCCCCTAGTGAAGGCCCTATTATCTAGAATCCGTAAATGATGTATGGTAGTCACTTGGCACTCAATCTAGTCAAAGAATAAAAAAAATTCTCAACCAATCCTAAAAATACATTGCACAATCCCAAAATGTTTAAAAATTTTCCAAGGATGAATAAAATAGTTGTCACACTAAGAATGTGCACACATTCTTTAGAATACATGCACATTCTAAGAACATGGGTGTTTTCTTAAGAATGCATGCACGTTCTACGAACAGATGCACATTCTTGAGCTATGTTGAGTTGGTTTGGTTGGTAATTAGGGCTTTATTGACCTTGGACACCCAAGAAAATGCACACATTCCTACAAGCATATGTTCTTGATGGTCACATTAAAACTTTTAGAGCTAGAAAAGTATTAAACATACTATATGAGGGTGAGGGTGAGGGTGAGGGTGCGGAGATATAATGCAAAACACATATTTATAATATGAAGGTAAGAGTGGGGATGGAGGGATACAATGCAAAACATAATATGGTTTGCATTATGTCCACCCTCACATCCCGCACCCCCATATTATGAGGATGTGGATATTTTACATAATATCTCCCCATAACCCCAACCTAATAATATGAGCATGATGGGGATAAAGAGGGTGGATGGGAGTATTATTCAAAACATAGAGATGGAATGAGATATAATATAAAGCATAATACAAGAGTGAGGATATAGGAAGATACATATATTTCTTATTAGGCTAGTAAGACATTACATGTTACATAGGTTTACATTGTTCACATAAAGAGGATTTGAAACCCAAACTTCAGGGGACCAAAATTCTCGCTTACACAACCATCGCAAGATATCTCACCTAAACTAAAGATAAAAGAAAATATTACAGAAAAAAATAAAAATAAGATAAAATCTTATACAGAACACTATAATTTGTAATATATCTTATAAAAATCTTTTACAAATATTTTACTCTCATTCCAACTTAAACAATAATGTATCACTCACTCAATACAAAAGTCAAAAGAAATATATTATGTAAAAGAATACCAATAATGATGATGATGATGATGGTTAACGTCCACTAAGACCAAACTTTGGTCTATCGGACCTAAAGAAATGAATTATTTAGTTTGATTTAAGATTTTATTCCTATGCTCAAACAGCTTGGAGAGTAGCCTCCCGAGCTCAGTGTAATTTTGGCAATGTAAAAGGCTAGGAAGGTTAGTATTGCAACAAAGGATTTTGAAACTGAGATCTAATGTGGTTGTACATGGGGCACTCTAAGAGGAAGTGATTTTCATCCCCGATGTTCGTATTCTCACAAAGATGGCAGAACTTTTCCATCCATGGTGTTTTAGGAATTGCCCAACGACCCGTTTCACTATGGAGCTCATGAGAGTTCGTTCTAATCTTGGCTATATTAATTTTCTTCTTTGAGCTAGTTAAAACAAAGCGATACTTTTGGTCTTCTAAGGTGGGGTTGATGACATCCCTATAATATCTTAATTTTCTTTTAGGTGCTAAATATTTCTCATGCCACATTTTTTCTTTGAACTTAGAAGTAACAATATTTTTAATGTTATTAATGTTTTGCAATGCAACATTCTCGTTGATCTCCCAATGGTTTAACCAGGCCCTGGTGTCTTTATACCAACCTCGTTTGAGTCTTAGGTGGTTTTGGCTAGAATTTAAAACTAGCTTAGGAAGTCTATGGTCTCCTATGTTATTGAGTTTGTGCTCGTACAACAGAAGCCTCATCACAGTTAAGTTCTCGATAGGGGAAAAACCCACTTCTATAAGGAGAATAAGATAGGGTGTGTTGCTTTTAATTTTGAGGTTATACATTATAAAACGCTTCTAGATTTACTCAATCTTTCTCCAGGATTCTCTAGAAATACTCACCACCATCAATATTAAATAAATACATATTAACAATAATAAATTTGGAATATTATCAAGAAAAATAATATTTCCTTTATATTATCTAATATTATAGTTTTTCAAATCTGATGCGCACATTTTAATTTTGATCATTTTGATATTCACACTTTAATATGTAACGCTTACACTTTTTAGACATTTTGGAAAACCCACGGAAAACGCTTTTGAAATTTGGGGAACTCGTTGTTGATATTCTGGAAGTCTAATGATGCTCTTTTTGAACTAAATATTTCTTTTTGCGGGAAATTTTTTATTTTGTTTTTACGGTGTAAGATTATAATTTTATATGGATTTTTTTCAGAAATAAAAAAGAGTATTTTTTTATGGAAAAAGACTACTGGATAGAGAAAGTTATTTTTAACAAAACAATTAATTTTAAAATTATTTTAAAATTATTTAAGTTTAAATTAACAGAGTAAATCAATATATTTTACATAACCACTGATTAATTTTTGAAAAATTGGAAATTTATAAACTGTGGAATTTGGTGTAAAGATTATATGATTTTATATGGATTTTTTTCAAATAAAACAACGAGTTATTTTTTATGGAAAAAAGACTAATGGATAGAGAAAGTTATTTTTAAAAATCAAAAAATTTAATTTTAAATTAATTTTAATAAAATTATTTAAGTTAAAAATTAAAAAGAGTAATAATATTTCATAACCATATTAATTTTTGAAAATTGGAAAATTTATAAACATGTGGAATTTGGTAAAAGTATTTTTTTATGAAAGTTGTCAAAATTTTGAAATCATATGAATTATTTGTCTTTTCTTTTATAAGTTTTATTGGTTTTGGAATGTCTTTTGTTTATCATGTAAATTACTTTTGTCTTTTTTTTCACAAGGCTTATGGGCCTTGTTGTAAGTTTTGGAAGGCCTTTTGCTTCAATTTTTGTCTAGTACTATTAGTTTTGTTGTAAGCTTTGGAAAGGCCTTTTACTTATATTTTTGCTTCTTGTCTTTAAAAAGTACTACTTAAGAATTACTATTGGTTTTGTTGTAAGTTTTTGAAAGTCCTTTATTTATGTTGTTGTAAGTTTTTGAAAAGCTCTTTAATTAATTTTTTGCCAAATCTTGATTGTCCTAGCATATTTTTTCTTTTTAATATTTCCAATAGCTTCAGAATCCTTTATAAATTTATTTTTGATTGAGCTCAACTAATTTATCTTTTTGACATCTTTCTAGCCATTGTGATGACCACATAGGATCTCAAAAAGGTGAAAGATTATACTTTATAAAGAGTGTAAGTGGTCACTAACTTTTGGAATATTTTATCTTTAAATCTTAAAATAGTTAAAAGAATAAATGCAAAGTAACAAGTCTTTTGTTCAAGATTATGTATTGAATTTTGAGAAGAAATCTATAAAGTTGATATTTAAAATTTGAAAATTGCAAATTTTACTTATTTTAATAAAATAAGTAAATACTTTCAGTCAAAAATAAAATAAATATTTAATATGCAAAATAACACAAATGAAAAGTATTTTATTAATAACTTCATTAAAAAGGAATTAAAACAGTGAAATAAAAAGACACGATCTAACTAATAGATCTTTTTTCTTTTTTGTCTAAATAGTGCGATAGAATTTCTTCAAGAGGTCATGAATTTTCATTGTTTAAAATGAATTTTTGAATGCATTTATGGATTTAACTCCTTAAAAGATATTTGGAACAATTGAATTCTAATAACAAAACTCAATATTAGCATTTAAAAAATCCGTGCTAGATTTTGAGTAAAATCTACATAACCAAATCCTTGGAAAACTAGCCCAATAAGCTAAATTCTAAAAACATATGATATGAATAAAAAAATCTATTTTATAAACTATCATTTAATTATTTTAAATGACATTTTTTCCCTTAATGATTATACTCATTTATTAATAAACCAGATAATAGAATTTTATTTTTCATTTGAATATTAATTATAATTAATTTGTAATATTAAAAAAATGTTTTTTTTAAATTAATTCTATATTATATTATTTAGATTTTACAGTACACTTTGTTAACCAGTTATGAGTGCCACATAAGTATTCCTATATTTAAATTGGATAATGACCTTGGAATGCTTATAAGAGCTGAATTACCATGAGAAAATCAAACAGTGATACAAATCATGTTACACAAATAAGTATAATCCTCTCGTTTGAATTTGTATGAAATTTAAAAATTATCAGTAATTAAATAGTAATGATTAATCATTGATAAAAGGATTATCCTTTCGAGGAGGAGGATGGTCAGTCGAGATCCTTATATTATTAATGACCACAAAATAGATGAGTTTTTTGCAATTGATATTTTTCTAATAATAAGAAGCATTAATTATCCAAAGAGTATGAAACAAAGATTGCTTATAAGTACTTATGAAGCATATTTGGCTGCTCTTATATCAAAGGTGTCGATGCCATAAAGTTATTTGAAGAATTAAGTGCAGTGAAAGTAGAAGTGACAACTTACATAATTCCATTGTATTGATCAGGTAATTGGTATTTTCTGCGTGTGGATTTACTTTGAAGATAATGGAGAATTTTAGAATAGTGTGAATTGGTTCATGAGACTTCAGGATAGGAATTAGTTTCTATTTCTAAGAGTATGGTTCTAACAACCTTAAAACTATGTAAGCTATACAATGTGTGATGTATATTGAGAATGTAGACGTTCTGCAGAGCCAGAGTCTCCTAGTTCAGACTCTCTTTCCTAGAGCTGGCTAGAGGGTGTTTTATTTATCCATATAACATCTCATTTTAACATGGTATTAGAGCTACAGGGCTGAGAAACTGTTCATTGGGTGGAAAGAGGTCGACGCACTTGAGTCAAAAACAGTGCGTAGTTTGGCGACAAAATTGCACTGAAGTGCGTATATCAGCAAGAAAATCGTGTCGATCTTAGTAGTAGCCTTAAGCATTTTTTCTTTGCAACATCAGCGCGAGCGTTTGGTGGAACGAGGTGAGTCCGCATTGGAAAATCGCGCTGACCTAGGTGAGGTGAAGAACACTGCGTTTATTTTTTCTTGCTATGTGTTTTGCTTGGCACTTACCTTCTAGACCGCCGAGGAGGAATCACACTGACTATGGAGATCTGCTTAGCGTGGTGGGGTGAGATAGGTGCTGCTCTTTTCCTGTCTACTGCTCAACGTGGTCATCAAGGAGGCCTAGACTTATTGCATCATTGTTGCATGGAGGCTAACAGTTGGAGGAGGCTGAGATTGGTTGAGGCCGCGTGGAGGAGGCCGAGACTTGTTGCATCATGCCTGCTAGTTTGGGAGCTGTATCGAAATCTTTCAAAGGAAACTTGCATTAACCAACTGAAACTCCACATATCCTGCAATCTGAGAAGGAGTTGATGTGCAGGACGTAGAGGTCGGCGCGGACTGCCAAGGAGGGAGGACTGTTGTTAAGGCCACAAAAGGTGGTGACATGAAGCGTGTGCAGCACAGAAACTTTATTGGTGTGGATCATAGGCCGTGGAGGGCGTGATAACTACAGGATATCCATGGAGACAAGTAAGAGGCCATGCAAAAGTTGAAGGAAGTGTGGAAGATATCTGCACAGAGGAAACGTGGAGGAACCTTGTTACTGTGGTTGGTTGTGTACCTGATTGATATTGGTAATGCATACACTGTCTTTCATAAAGATCTCGGGTAGATCTAACATTTTTTTCTCCTGTCAAGATTTTTATTTTTTTAAACATCAAGATGAATAATCAAATAATCGAAGCATACTTGAATGAGCATAACAAACTTGATGGCTCCGATTATTCGAATTCGAAATTCAAGATGAAAATTGTGCTAGAAGCGCAAAGTGCCTAGATGATTGCAAATGGGGATGAGTCAAAGCTAGCAGCTGGATCAGCATCGGTTTTAGATTGGGAGAAGAGAGAAGGTAAAGAAATGACACTGCTGAAGATGTCAGTGAAAGACTGCATCATACCACATATCGAAGAATGTA
>APFE030920729.1:19766-47143 GCA_000404065.3 Pinus taeda | reverse complement strand
ATATAACTATTAAAATGGTTACATAGAGTCCACAAGTGATGTATGGTTGTCACTTGGCACTTGACCTAAATTAAGAATCAAGCAATTTTCCCAAACAAACATAAAATACGATAAAATAGTGGTCACACCAAGAGTGTTTGCATATTCTAAGACCACATGAACATTCTTGAGCTATGTTGAGTTGGCGGCCTCATTAGTAACTAGGGCTTTATCAAGCCTCGACAGCGAAAAACATGCACGTGTTTCTACAGGGACATGTTCTTGATGGCCCCATTGAAACTTTTGTGGGCAACAAAAGTATTAAGCATGTTATATGAGAGTGAGGGTGAAGAGATATAATGCAAAACACCTCATATTCATAATATGAAAGTGAGGGTGTTAATGGAGAGAGATACAATACAATACAAAACATAATATATTTTACATTATGTCCATGTCTGCATCTCACACACCCATATTATAAGGGTGAAGATGTTTGACATAATACCTCCCAATAACCCTAACCTAATAATATAAACATGATAGTGATAATGAAAAATAGATGAGTAAGATATATAATACAAAACGTAAAAATTAAAAAATTAAATATTTTTTTTGTACAAAGCATAAAAATAAAATAAAATATTAAATCAAACACTTTATAATTTATATTATATCTCTTCCAATATCCACCCTTACTTTTATATTATAAAAATAAAAATATTTTACATAATATTTTACCCATTCTAACTTCAACTATAATATATCATTCTCACTCAATGTGAAAGTTAAAAATGGTTTATTATACAATCATATTATAATCATCAATGTCATAATAAATGTATATTAACATTAATAGTACCAAAAAATAATATGACCTTTGTTAGCATCTAATATTATACCTTTTCAAATTTGATGCGTACAATTTAGTTTTGATATTTACACTTCAATATTGAATGTCTATACTTTTTTGGACATTTTGGAAACCCTTTTTGACATTTCGGGAATTCGTTGGTCATATTCTCGGAATCTAATGATCACTTTTGAATTTTGCGAATCTAACGATTACTTTTGATTTAAATATTCGCACTTTGGTTAATTTTAATTTTGATTTTAATTTTAATTTTAATTTTAATTTGTAATATCAGATCTTTGCTACGGGGTTATTTTAAAAATAAACTAAATATAGTTTTTAATTGAGATTTTTTTTGTTATTTAAATTTCTTATTAATTAATAATTTAAAATATTATTTAATTTAAATTATTAGTGAATTAATATTTCAAAATAAATGTAATTCTATTATAATAAATTATAATTTAAACTAGTATATATTTGATTAGATATTTTGTTATAATATATTTGAAAATTTAAAATTTACACTATTACAATTTTATTTTTTCATTATATTTGTAGATCTGGATTATTGTTAATAGCATATTTGTGAAATAGAATTTTGTAGAAAATAGAGAACAAAAAAATAAAAGCTCACACACACATTTGACACAAGATATGACTTAGGAAATTTTTTAGGGGGAAAAGACTAGGTGGAAGGTGAGGTTGCTCTACTTTCTTTCTCTCAATAGAAAATGTCTAAAAGTACAAAGAAATATGGCCTATGGCATGTGGGCGACTATAGTGTACCAGTCCTCTCTGTGTGTTGTATCTCATATCTCTCTTGACTAGTTTTCTTAGTTGTGGAACAAATGCACTCGAAAGAATGGAACCCATTTTCCTTCTAGTGACTTTGTTATAACACAACTTGATAACCTACTAGTGGATAGGTTTGCCTACCTCAACTCTTAACCTGAGTTATAATATAAACTCTTCTAAAGTTTTCGACATCATAATCACATGGATATCCACTTTTCCATGAAAAATGGGGGCCGGTGTGGCGTCTCCTCTAATTATGATGGCGAAAATAGGAAGGCCAACTTCTGAATGGTTTAACTTTCTAATACATAAGTCAATTGAAGTGAATTTTCCGTCATTTAAAAGGTATTGTGTGTAGAATAGGAATAAAGGGTGTTGCCCTAATGCTGAAAATTTATACCCCCAAAAAAATGTCATTTGATGCCTCAAAATTCTCCTAGAAGGTTTCAAACCCTAATTAGCTAAATGGGTCCTCCTAGTAAAAATGGTCTTAAAAGTTTATTCCTCCACTTTTTCCACTCTGGACAAATAGAGATGGATGAAAAACAATATAATTATCCAATTTGGATCACACCTCCCATTTTTGGAGGATTTTGGTCCCCAAAGGCTTCCACTAGACATTGTGAGGAATTTTTCCTCCACCCTCTCTCGGGTGTACCATTTAGTTTTGCTCAAAATTTGTCCTTTCAACCCATTCTACCCAAGGTCATGTTGCCCCTATCCTATAGTTCTAGACCTCATTTAGAAAATTATATATTTTCTCAACTCTTACTAAGCATCTAGTACCAAATCCCCCACAAAAGGTAGGACTTGTTTGATCCATGGGATCAAAAATTTGTTCAAAAATCAAAGTGCTCAAATCACTCGAAACTAGTTCCAAATCATAGATCTCATCATTCTAATTCCAATGAAATTTGAATTTCCTCAATCTGACACCATATATGAAATTTATCGTGTTCTGAAGTTTTTGGATACAGTTAAGAAGTAAACTTGCAGGGTTCACTATACTACTGACTAGGCATGGCATACAAGTTATGTAGTATTGGCATCAATATGTGATTGTGCAGGGTACGGTGCCATATGGGCCAATCCCGTGCTAACACGTGGCAGGGTCATACAAGTTAGGTTGGCGATATTTGATTAGTTGGTGTGTTTTGATTTTCGCCAATCGTAGGCCATCACGTGGCCCAATGGGAGGCTGCCACATGACTTATGTCTGTTGGGAAAAATTTTGTAAAGGGGTCAAACGATTTTGGTGGGCTTTGACCCTTAGACCTCTAGGGAACTGACCAATGATAGAACCATTGAACCAAACAGTTGCACGTTATAGTTATGGAGTGAATTAATATTTAAATCTTAATTATTTTATGGTTAGTGGGAGGGTCGGGGCACATGGTCCCAACCCTTGGCTACACGAATCCAACCTACTAGAACCGTCAGTTGAGTATTATAGAGGGGGTGGGTGGATAATCCTTATCCCCTGGTCCAAATGGTCCCATGAAATCAATGTCGAGACCATCAGGAGGAGGGTTGGCACGTGGCGCCAAACCCTAGCCACATGTCTACCACATGACTGATCATTGGGCTTAAAAATAGATGATTAAGGCCTCATTGGCACATTTAAAATGGCGATAATTTTCACCTTTTTCGATTGGATTTCTTTTGTTCCCACACCAATTTGTTGCTCAGTGTCAAATTGGGTTCGGCAAAGAGCAATTTTGTCATTTTGCAGTACACGTAGCATGAAAATTGGGAAGGAGGCCTAACTTGGTCATTTTTCAGCATTTTTGAGCCCATGAAGAGCCTACACAGTGTTTTTGGGTGTTCTAAACACAATGCCTACATTATTTTTGTGTTTTGAGCATTACAGGTTCATGTAATTTACATTTTGAGCATATGATAGAAAGGGCCAAAATTGGAAGCTAGACCCGGAGACATAGCCTATGAGGGGTGAACTTCATCATCAAGTTGTTGTTGTGTGATGTTGTTCATTTTCTATTTTTCTTTGTTTTATTTCTATAAAACTTAACTAAAAGCACTAAGTTTTTGTGCTTTTGCAACTCTATCCATTGTCCACAAGACATAAACTTGCTTGCAAACTTTTTGAAGAAAACTTCAAGCTTTTAATTTCATATCAGTTTGGTATCAGAGCATGGTTGCTTTGAAAGTTTGACTATGTTTGCAAGTTTTTTCTTGATGATTACAAGGATAAAGTTGAAAATAAGAGAAGGATTTATTGAAGAGCCAAAATCTCAAATTAGTTCAAGGAGGTGAAAAACTCCTCAAAATCCACCATTCATGGCACATGAAGAAGGGCATGAGCTAATGTTTGAGCATGATAGAGATTTCAGAAAGGTTTGATATGATATGTCTAATATGGTGAAAGTTTTATATGAAGAGAGAACAAGAAGGTTGCAAGGAAAGAGTTCAAATCATCCAAAAGGTAGTGGTGGTAATGGGAGAAAGCCTCCACCTCCACTAACTCCTTCACCTCCATCTTCACCTTCATCTTCATCTCCTTCCTCACCTGAACATACTCCTCCAAGATCTCCAAAAGGACATGCTAAGTCTCCTTTGCTTAAGCTTGATGTTGAAGTCTAGAGAGAAAGGAAAGGGGAAGTTTAAAGGAAAAGTAAAAAATAATGCTATAGTCAAGAAAGAGGGAGAGAAACTTACCTGTAACCATTGTTCAAAAGAAGGACATCATGAAGTGCATTTTTGGAAACTACATCCATAAATGAGACCAAATAAGGCTAACAACAAGGGGAAACCAAAAATTGTTGCAACCACTCAACACGATCTAGGATCTGATTCAAGTGATGAAACCAAAAGCATAGCCATGGGAATGAAAAGTAAAGCTTCTATTTCATGTACTAGTTTTTCTAGTAATCACATTGGGTCTCAAAATGATAAAGAAAGAATTGATCTTTTCCATATCAGGGTCATTACAATACATACAAAAGTTGATACATTGTTTAATAGTGGATACTAAGTCAACCTTCTTTCTAAAGCTATTGTCTAGAAACTAAACTTGGAAATTACACCCCACCCTAAACCTTACACTTCAGGTTGGGTATGTGAAAATTCCAAATTCCAAGTGACAAGAAAGTGTAAACTCAAATTTTCCATCACTGCAAACTTTATTGATGAGGTAGATCTTGGTGTTGTACTCCTTGGCATATGAATAATGTTCTTAGGGAGTCCATATTCTTATGGCCGAAAAGCCATATTCTATCGTCATGAAAGCAAATACCATCTTTTTAAAGATGGAATTGAGTATATTGTTAGAGCACATCACAAGAATATGAACTTATCTCATGTAAGTGTTGGTAAAATGAAAAGGCTTGTAAATGCTAGTAAGAATTTTGTATTGTTGATGATCAAACCTAAAGATACTACTGAATGTGAAGCTTTCGAAGGATGTGATTCAAAAATCAAGCATGATTTGGTTGAAGTGGTTAACACTTATAACAAGATGTTTCACGAACCAGAATGGTTGCATCTTACAAGAGGAATCCAACATGAGATTCAATTGCAGTAGGATGCACGTTTTCCAAAAATTGGCATGTACAAAATGTCAATTTTGGAGAATACAAAAATCAAGTAGAAAATTCAAGAGATGCTTGACAAAGGGTTCATTAGGACTAGCACATCTCCTTGTGGGTCTCCTATCATCTTGGTTCAAAAGGGGGATGGTACATGGCACATGTGTGTGGATTTTAGAGCTTTGAATAGGATCACGGTAAATAATCATTAACCTCTTCCTTGCATTTATGATTTGATAGATCAGTTAAAGGATGTTGTTTATTTCACTAAGATTGATTTGAGAAGCGATTATCACCAGATAAGGATTGTTGAAGGTTATATTTGGAAGATTGCTTTCAAGACAAAAAAAGGTTTGATTAAATGGTTAGTTATGTCAAGAGTTATGAATGATGTGTTGAAGTCATTTCTTTATGATTTTTTCATAGTCTACTTAGATGATATTTTGATTTTTGGTCAGATTCGTGAAGATCATGTCAAGTATATGACACAAATTTTAGACATCAATATAAATATGAAGTGTATTTGAATATGTCTAAGTGTGAATTTGGGAAAACCTCTTTGGTTTATTTTGGTCATATTGTAGGAGGGGGTGACTTGAAGACCGATCCCTCAAAAGTTGAAGTCATTGTGAATTGGCCTGAACGCAACAATGTAACAAAAGTTAGGATATTTTTGGGAGAAAAATATATTGGAGAAAATTTATAGCTAACTTCTTACTCATTGCAGCACCATTACATGTTTTGACCAGTGTTAAACAAGTCTTTCAGTTGGGAGGAAAGATGCAGAAAACCTTTGATACATTGAAAGAAAAAACTAGTTCAACACCAGTTCTAGCACTTCCAGATCTCAAGGAGCCATTTGAGATTCAAAATGATGCAAGTGATTATTCCATGGAGTAGTTTGATGCAACATGGTAAGCCTATTTTTTATCATTCTGAAATCTTTACCAATGGAGTAATTAACTATCTAACTTATGATAAAGAGTGTATGCTTTGGTACAAAGCATGAATAAATGGAATCACTATTTGATGTGTAATGAAATGATTATTAATACTAACCATCAACCTTTGCAATATTTACAATCGCAAACCAAGCTACAACAAGCTCAAAATTTTAGGTGGATGGGATTCCTGCAACAATTTCATTTGGTAATTAGGTACAAGAAAGGTATATAAAACAAAGTTGTTGATATGTTGTAAGGACCTATTGTTAATGCATTTTCATTCTTAAGCATAAATCAATCTTGCATGAAAGTTCTATCGGATAGTATGCTCAAGATGACTATTTTAAAGATGTTTATGCAACCTTGATTTGAGGAAATCATGTTGAAGAATTGGATTATCATGTTCATAACAAATTATTGTATCATCTTAGCAAGTTATGTGCTCCACAGGGTGAAAGAGTCAATATCATAAGGGAAGCCCGCACTTCTCTTATAGTTGGTCAATTTTGTGTAGGGAAAACAAATGCACAAATTCAGAGGTATTGTTATTGGCCTCGCATAGATGAAAGTGTTTCAAGATACATAAGAGGGACGTTCCATGTATGCTACTAGAAAACCCAGCAATAGGAAATTGGGTTTGTACACTCCACTTCGTATTCCTTCTCATCCTTGGGAAAGTATTTATATGGATTTTATAGGAGGACTACCAATGTGAAAGAAAGCTCATGATTATCAATATGTTGTTGTGGATCATTTTAGAAAACTGTGTGTTGATGCCATGTAAGAAACATTTTACGACTGAATAAACTACAATGACATTCTTCCAAATTGTATGGGTTCACTTTGGATTTCCCACTTCTATTATTTATGATCAAGATTATTGATTTGTTGGGAACATTTGGTCAATTTTATGTGAATTTGTGGGTATAAAGTTGAAGAATAGCAATGCATTTCATCCACAAATCGATGGTTAGACAAAAGTGGTAAACAGAACAATGGTGCATCTCCTTCGTGGACATTTTGGTAAGCATCCTAAACTTTGGGATGAGCATTTTCATTACATCCAGCATGCCTACAATCATGTCAAGCACTCATTTATGAAAGTATCTCCATTCAAAGTTTGTTTGGTTTATTTAGCAAAGTATACTTTGGATTTCATCTTTGCTAAAGGTATTGCAGTAGATGGACATAGTTATGTGGACAAACCCAATAATTTCATTGAAAAAATTTAGCTAGTGCATCAAAGAGTACAAAAGAAGCTTGAGAAAATAAAAGCAAAATACAAAGCAAGGAATGACCAGCATCGAGTTGATCATGATTTCCAAGTGGGAGATCAAGTTTGGTTGTATATCAGCAAGGTGAAGGTAAAGATCTCATTCCAATCAAATATGGTCCTTTCAAAATTTTGGAGAATATTTGTAACAACGATTTTTGATTAGATTTGTCACCTTATATGCAAAGTTATTATGTTGTGAATGTGAAAAACTTGAGATTGTATGAGCCTCCAATGATTGATGATCATGAAGAGAATGTGTAGATTCCATCTATTGAAGATTTTGCTCCTGAGTATTTAGATGAGTTGCAGGAAGATATAATTCTTAACAAGATAAATAGGCTTCACATAGAGGCAATGTGGAGTATCTTCGAGTGGAACTCAAAGGTACCAATCCATGTAAAGAAAGGTGGATTTGTATCAGGAAAGTGAGGGAGTTGTACCCTCACTTACTTGCTGACTAAAAACAAACTTTTAGTGGTCCAAAAGCTTCAAGTGGGGAGGAATGATCTAGGGGATAAAATAATATGCTCAAAGCTAAAAGTGATTGAAATTGCTTGAATATTATACCAAATCGTAGATCACTTCGTTATGATTCAAGCAAATCTTGAATTGCCTCAATCTGACACTCTATGTGAAACTTATCGCATTTTCAAGTTTCTGCAAAATAATTAAAAATTCAACTTGCAGGGTTGACTAGGTTGCTGACTGGGCAGGGCTTAAAGGTCACGTGTCACTGATGTTAGTAGGTGAATATTAGGGGTATGACATCAAATGAGAAAATCTTGTGCTAACACGTGGCGGGGTCATGCAAGCTAGGTTGGCAAGATTTGATTGGTTAGTGTGTTCTGATTTTTAGAAATCGCACGATGCCATGTGACCCAATGGAAGGCCACCATTTGGTTTATGCCCATTGGCCAAAATTTGTAAAGGGGTCGAATTACCTTAGTAGGTTTTGACCCCTATTCCTCCAAAAAAGTAACCAACGACCAAATCACTGACCAAACATGTTGCTCGTTATAGCTATGGAGTGAATTAATATTTAAATTTTAATTGTTTTATGGTTGTTGGGAGGGCCAAGGAACATGGCCCCAACCCTTGGTTACATGACTCCACATGACCCAAGCATGAAGGTGAAGGGACCAATCGGTTAGCCTTAGCCCCGTGTCATGTTCAAATTACTAGAACCATTGATGGAGTATTGTGGAGGGGGTTGGAAGATAATCCCCAACACCCTATTCCAACAGTCCCACAGAACTAATGGTGGGCTTGTTGGGAGGAGGGATGGCATGTTTCACCCATCCCTGGTCACATTTCTACCACGTGACAGACCGCGAGGCTTAAAAATAAGTGCTTAAGGCCTCATTGGCATGTTTAAAGTGGTAACATTTTTAACCTTTTTTGGCGTTATTTTCACCATTCCCGCACCAATTTCTCGCTCGATGGTTTGCCAAAAGAAGGGATTCGTTGTGTGGTTAGCAGTTTTGTCATTTTGAGAGAAAAATAATGGGGAAACGGAGAAAGAGGCCTAATTTGGTAACTTTTTAGCCTTTTTGAGCCCATGAAGAGCCTACACAGGGGTTTTTGGGTGTTCTGTACACAATGTTAAAATTATTTTTGTGATTTGAACATTTTATTTTGATTTAATTTAAAATTAGAGCTTATAATAAAAAGGGCCAATATTGGAAGCTAGACCTAGAGATGTAGCCCACGAGGGGTGAACTCTGTCATAAAATTGTTGCTGTGTGATGTTGCTCAGGGTCTATTTTTCCCTGATGACTTCAAAAAGGTCTCTTGTACTTGTATATAGATTTTCCTAATCTTCTCTATAAAAATTTTAGCACACAGGGCATCTCTTATAAGATCTTCCTTCACTCCTCCTTGATTCCCATATGAAATTTCCAAAGGTGAGTGACAAAAAATATCCAAAATAATTTTCAAATGGGGACTTTGCTATAGAAGTGCGTATTTCTTTGTTGTAAGTGTGTTGTATATATACCATATTTTCATTCAATGTCTTTAGATGCTTCTAGTTGTATCCCCTCAGTAGTTGTGCCAAATCCCTATTGACTACTTATGTCTGTCCATTTATCTATGGATGGAATGTTGTATATCTCTTCAGCGTCATGTCCATATTCTCCCACAATGTAGTCTAGAATGCGTTAAGAAATCTTTTGTCCCTTTCTGAAACAATGCTCCTTGGTATCCCAATGTTCACCAAGACCTGTATGAAGAAAACGTTTATTACTTCTTGCCCATTGATAGTCTTATTACCAAGGGGGATTCACTGAGGGATTAATACCATACCACGTGCATTCATATTGGGGAATATATATTGAGGAAAAAATGACATAATATTTTGAGCATATATTAGAGGGTAAATGTTTTTTATATGTTGTGTACAAAAAATGGAGCTCAAAGTTAATGAAAAATATGAAGGGGTGTAAAAAAATGTTAATGAAAAAATGGATACTTCTAATATCTAGTGAAAGTGGTGTTGAGAAATCTAGGGACAACTAGATTAAGTAATATCTCTCACTTTGATAATTGGTTGTGAATTTTCTTTTACTTAACTTGATGTACTTGATATTAGTTTCTTATTTCACTTAATTATTATTGTGTTCTTATCATCAGACAACTACTAGACTATGAATATCAAAGAGATAAGAGGACACAAAATGTAGGTTGTGATCCAGGGCCAAAACCTCTCCTCTTGATAGGCAAAGCCACAAGAATTATTCCCTTCTATTGCCCAAATGAAAAATTCCAAGACCTGAGACCTTTGTCAAAGACCCCTCCAAGACAAAGTAAATTTATTATTTTATGAGATTGCTTCTCCGAAAGTTAACTCAAGTTAATCGTGTTTCATAATGGTTGCAACTGCTCCTTTGATTGTAATTTCAAACTTGTAACTCTTTGACAACAACTTTGACCTCTACTGTAGAAACCTTAGCTCGCACATGTGGGTGGAAGATGGTAAATTAGGTCTTAGCTAAAAGTGCTTCTTCTTCGTTGCTACTTCATCTTCCTTTCTTAATGATTTTGATCCCAAATTTTGACTACTTGTGATGGTTTCAATTTGATCTCTCCTACAACAAGATGATACCCTAATTCTCTTCGCATGTGTGGGAGATAATATCCCAAATTCAATACAATCTTCATTCTTCTCTTTTATGTGTTCTCCTTTTTTTTTGCTCCTTTTAGATTTGTTTCTCTTCCTTGATGGAACTTTATTTATCCATCCTACAAATGAGGCCGATCTATTTATATATTGGCTTCTTCATGGTGCTCAAATTGTTGTTCATGAGGTCGACTTGTCACTGTGTAGGAGGACTTGGTATTGGAGGGTCTTTGGCATATTTAATGACTTAAATAAATATATTTTACATAATACAAGGTTCCCAATATGGTCATACATATATTGCAATGACTGAATTGACTGCTATACTTCATGACAAATCCCTAGAAGCACTTAATGCATGCTTGACCTACAAATAAAATTGACTTGAGCATGAAACCCATGCTACAAAATAATAAGAATAAAAATTATTTTTCTCTTTTCATAAATACATAAAATCCTGATTACATTAGACATTATGAAGACTAACCTAGTTACACATTTTAACACCTCCTCTTCACTAGGAAGGTATTGAAAATCCATGCAAGGTACTTGGACATTGTCATACGAAGAGCCAGATTCGTAAGTCATCTTACAAGATATTTATTTAGATTATATTAGTGCATATAATCATACCAACTATCATATTCATATAGGAAGGCCTTGACTAACAACTATATCTATCCATAAGAATAGAGCACAATGTTGGGGAGATACCGTCATCATTTTCTCTCAAGGCACATGCACCATTCAAATGTTCACAAGGTATGTCCTTCTACGTCCATTCCCATCTTGGATTAACACATCCTCATGGAATTTCCTCTTCGACTACTCTTATATATTAGATTCCATACCTCATCCTCAAAGAGTATTAGAATCAATCTCGCATGCTTACCCAATCCTTCATTCTTTCTTCATAACCTGAAGAAAAGAATAATGGTTCTATCTCTCCCTCTCAACTAGGGAGGATCTACTTATTCTTATAAAAAGAATATATCCAAGATCCCTCTTAACAAGGGGCTTGTTACCAACAACAAATATCTTTGGTGGAAAGACTATCAACTACTTGTAGGGACCCTTCCTTTCGCATCATATCATGAACTAAAACTTCTTCATTATGGATCCTTGTTCTTCTTTATAGGGCATCGACCATCTTCTTCATCAATTCCCTTCAACGAAACATTGAGTTGATAGCTATGATTAAGATGTAATTTGTGTTAAATATACAGGGAACCTCCCTTAACCTTTATGAATGTTCTATTGGTGGGCCGATGGGAGCGAAGGATTGTAATACCATCCTATCTTCCAACAATCTCCTACAATGAATAGAAAAGGCACATATAATCTACATTTTGTTGTGAAGGAGCTCCAATCGTATAGAACCTCGAAGTGTATCCAAGGATAGTCGCTTCGCAAACCATTCACTCTCTGCTGATTGAGTTAGGGACTATGATTGGACAAGTATAATAAAAACCTAGGAAATTGTTGCAAAAGGAGTAGAGCATAGAAAAGATGGAATTTTTATTGTTAAATATTATGTCAACTATAGGTGTAGAGGATATTGGGTAGGTGAAAGGCAAGCAGGTAAAGGAAGAGATGATAGTCGATAGGTAATTTCCATGAGGAGGTGCCCATAGAAAATCCTGTCGTATAAAGCCTCTCGCCTCCAAAGGTGACAAGATCCCAAAGACTTTGGTCTTCGAAGTGAGTTACTTTTGTTTTTGAAGGGATGGGTGAGCGATGATATTACTAGTTACACTAAAGTAGTCAAAAAATACACACAAAGTATATGAGTGAAGGATAAGGGAAACTAATATACTCAAAAGAAGATATCCAATCGGTTGGTAAAATAAATAAATTAATTAATTAAATATTGAAAAGAACATCTTTTCCGAACAAAAAAAATGAAAAGAAAAATTTAAAAAAGAAATCAATAAAATATTATTAAAAAACCAAAAATAAAATCAATTTTAAAAACAAAATCCAAAACGACCATAAATTAAAAAAAAAAAACTAATTGTTTCATATAAAAACAATAACAAGACAAATTATTGTTATTTATTTATTTATTTATTTTATGTGGTTCACAGACTCTTGAAATTGGTGACCATCACATTCATGGAATCTTGTTGGCTCAATCATGAAACCTGCCCCAAAAAGTGTCGAGAAACTTGAACACGTGACTTCTCAACAATGCTTTAACAATCAAACCATCATGACTTTATATAATATATATATATATATATATATATATATATATATATATATATATATATATATATATATATATATATAAAATTTAGGGAAAAGAAAAAAAAACCAATTAAACTATATTATATACCGATAGAACAAAAAAACAAACACTTTAAAAAAAAATTATATATATATATATATATATATATATAATATAATATATATATATATATATATATATTATATATATATATATATATAAAAGAGACATGTTGTCTCGAGGAAGGGAGATGTCTAGCGTTGTCCCCTCCGCCCAGCCACATGCCTTGGCAGCCGCCAAAAAAACTCATGCTTAGGATTTGTAGCTACTGCTACTTAAACCGCTAAGCAAAGAGGTGATAGGGGCAATACATTGCCCTTCTTTATTTTTCTTTTGTTTTTCTAAAATTTTTCTTTATTTTTTAATTAAAATTTATTAAAATTCTATTATTTATTTTAATATATTTTAAAATTTAAATTAAACTTTTATTTTTTATTTATCTTATATATATATTTTTTAAATTTATTTTTAGTTTACAATTTTTTTATTTTTAATTTATTTGGGTTTTAATTTTGACCAAGTTTCATGGTAAACAATTTCCCTAGAATTGTATCTGATCATTGTGTTTAGGGTATTATTTATGTATTTAAATCAAATTATATAACTATATTAAAATAGTGATCTAGATCACAGGAGCTTCACTAAATGAACCTCTGGCATATCACGTGTAATCATGGCATATTAAACAATACCCTTTATTTAACTACATATTGGAAAATACCTCTGAAAATCACATTATTTAGCACCTTACCAATACGAACCCAATACACCTTCCCAATTTAAAAAATTCCTTCGTATCCACTTTTCTTTAACATTTTTTTATAGCCGTTTATATTTTTTCATTAAATTTGAACTCCATTTTTTATAGCTGCCAATGTAAAAGCCCTTTAATCCCTATTATATGCTTAATATTATATGTAATTTTTTTCCTCAATATATATCCCTCAATATGAATGCACATGGTATGGTATTGCTCCCCTAATAAAGGCCTTATTATCTAGAATCCTCAAATGATGTATGGTAGTCAACTGGCACTCAACGTAAACAAAGAAACAAAAAAAATTCTTAACCAATCCTAAAAACGCATTGCACAATCCAAAAATAGTTAAAATAGTGGTCACACTAAGAATGTGTGCACATTCTTAAGAATGCATGCACATTCTAAGAACATGTGTGTTTTATTAATAATTCATGCACATTCTTGAGCTATGTTGAGTTGGTCTCGTTGGTAATTAGGGCCTTATTTAGCCTGGACACCAAAGAACATACACACATTCCTACAAGCATATGTTCTTGATGGCCCCATTAAAACTTTTAGAGCCATAAAAATATTAAACATACTATATGAGGGTGAGGGTGAGGGTGAGGGTGGAGAGATATAATGCAAAACACATATTTATAATATGAAGGTAAGAGTGAGGATGGTGGGATACAATGAAAAACATAATATGCTTTGCATTATGTCCACCATTGCATCCCACACCACCATATTATGAGGCAGATATTTTACATAATATTTCCTCATACCCCCAACCTAATAATATGAACATGATAGTGATAAAGAAAATGAATGGCAGTATTATTCAAAACATAGAGATAAAATGAAATATAATACAAAACATAATACAAAAGAGAGGATAAAAAACAATATCTATTTTTTTATTATGCTCGTAAAACATTACATATTACATAAGGCCATCACAACATACCCACCTAAACTAAAGATAAAAATAAAAATATAATAAAATATTATGTGAAACACTTTATAATCTATAATATATTTCTCCCCATCTCCACTGTTACCCTAATATAAAAGTGAGATTATTTTACAACTATTTTACCCTCATTCCAACATAAAATATAATATATCACTCTCACTCAATGCAAAAGTCAAAAGAAATATATTATACAAAATAATACCTATAATAATATCTCATCAATATTATAATAAATACAAATTAACGCTAATTAAGCCGATAGACCTTTCTATGCATCAAATTCTTCGTCAACACTTTTACCCTGATCCGTTTGATCAGGTGAGACACTTTCAACCGTTGATCTGAACCAGAAAACGAAACAACTAAAAATCAAGAAAGCACAGAAAATCAAGAAAACACAAAAGTTCACAAGAAAGCATTCTAGACAGAAAATCAAGAAAGCTAAAAAAAAACTCATACAAAACAAAGATTAAAAGAAAAAAGCTCAAAAAAACAAAGATTTTAAATACAAGAAAACGCAAAAGCTAATGAGCTTGCATGTGCACAACTCATACAACCCCTACAATTTCTTGTATGGGTTCAATGCATTCTTAAAATTCCAGGATCGTTTGACAACGCGCTTATTTAAACCTAGAGACATTATCATTATCTTGACTGAAACCACGAGTCACCGACTTTGGTTAGGTTTTCACACACAATTCAAAGTTATTGTAAGAACGCCATGGAAAATCTACAGTGGAACCCACGCTAGTAATGATAGATTCCTGTCTTGGTTCATCCAAGTCAAGCTTGCGGGCCTAAACATGACGTGCACGCTCGGCTTTAGTGAGTTCAGAAGATGCTCTGCACTTCCCATCCCACACATCGGATTTCCAAGACAGGAACGCTGCGACCACTTGCCGGCTTCGTCACTTTCGAGGAGGGCTCTTTGGCATGCTCCTCGAGGCCTAGATTCCATATTTCCCGTGAGCGACTCACCGGCAAAGAGTGTCGACAAATTTTCCCGGCCATGGCCTACATTATATATATGGGTGGGCGACCAGAAACTAAGAAGCCAAGGGATCATTGGAGAACTTAGAACTTCAGAAGTGTAAGTAATCTGTTTTTTTGATAATTGTTATTGCAGACATGTCGAGTGATTGCAGAAATTGCGAATGCGCTAACAAGAGCCAGTGTTGTCTACTTTTTTCTTCTCAATTTATTTCATTCACTTTCCGAATTTCATTCACTCGGTCATGCGCTCGAATCTAAGTCGAGAAAGAAAAATCAAACACCTTATATGAGATGGGTTTTAGGATTAAGGTTGTCTGATGTTTGGAATGTTTTGGTCATGGGTTCGAATCTGAGTTTTTTTCAAAAAGAAAAAACCAATAATTTTATATTTTATGAGTTTTATGACTAAGTTTGTTTCATGTTTGGATTGTTTTGTTCCACACCAAGAAAGGATTTGAGGTGGATGGTATTGTGAAGACAAGCTATGAGATGTGGTAAAATTTTGTGAAGACAAGTTATAAGTAAATTTATAATAATTTTAACTAGCATTTGCACCAAATGTTGCAAAGGAAACGCCGTAAGGCATACATTGAGAAACAATCTAAATAATATGGAGAGATGTGGCATAAATTGAGAAACCATTTAAATAAGATGGAGAGATGTAGTAGAAATGAAATTCTAACGTTGTATAAAGTGAAGTTGATTTAGGGTGTCTAAGACTATATTTTTTTTATTATTAATTATTGAATTAATATTGCATATAAATCTCATAAAATTCAACCAAGCAATAGTTATGATAAAATTCTTTATAAGAGGGCATTAGATGAAGTCAATGTGAGATTGAGTGAGTCTCGTGTGGTTCGGAAGAGAGCACTGAAGAAATCTAAGAGTGAGAAGTTGTCGACCGATGACCTTGAGCAGGACACCATTGAGGCTACTTAGAAGAGGGATCAAGGAGGCTACTTAGAAGAAGGATCAAGGCCGACAGTCTGAACTTGAAGCTATGTAGAGATAACATGCTTTTGATACAGTTTCCTTGCAATATGCACATCAAGAGCTTCAACGGGTGAAGAAAAACCTCTCCATTGCGATGGATTGTAAGGACATCACGGCTAAACAGGGCATGGACACAGTCAATGCTTCAAAGGCCAATGCCAAAAAAGAAGAGGAATTTTCTACATAGATATGTTTTCTGAAAGAGGCTCTCGATTCGGCATATGCATCACGTTCAATGGTTGAGGACAAAAAGGATGTTATTTCTTCAAAATGGGAATTTGAAGCCAAATAAGCATTTGCAATGGCAAGTAAGGCCAATGAAGAGGTTCAATTGTTGAAGAAAGAATTGAGCAATGTCAAGGATATTGAGTTGAAGTTTTCTGATGCACAAAAGTTCAGGTTAACATAGCCAAAGAAAATGCAACTAAATTATTAGATTCCCTTGAAGAAGTTAAAGATGAGATCGTTGTAGGAAAAGAAGATGCACAAAATGCTAATATGGAAATTTCTATTTTCAAAGATCCTCTTCTGGTTCATCTAAGAAATCATATGACAATTTTGTGTCAATTACAAAAGAAGGGTATGATTTGCTATAGAAGAAAGAATAAAAGGCTAAAGAACATGCAAGTAAAAGAATAGAAAAGATCCTTGCCTAGGCGGAGCATGTTAATATCAAGGAAAAGGAAGCCTTGCAAAAGTTAAGTGAGGGGAATCCAGATCTCGAGAAGAGTAGGAAAATTACAGATCAATTGGAGCATGTTAACTGTTCTTCCTCCAACACATGCCGGATCCAATGGTAACTTAAGTCAATGTGCTTAGTTTTTGAATGAAATGTTGGTTTTTTTGCCAAGTGAATGGCACTCTGACTATCACAATATAACACATACTTGTCCTGCTTTATTCCTATTTCTCCTACGAATCGTTGCATCCACAACATCTCTTTACAAGCTTCTGTTGCAACTATGTACTCTGCTTCTGTTGTAGATAGGGCTACTATTCTTTGTAGCCTTGACACCCAAGATACTACTGCACCTGCAAATGTATACAAATAAATTGTAGTGGACTTTCTGGTATCCATATCTCCAGCCATATCTACATTTGTAAATCCTTCAAGCACAGTCTGATCATGACCAAAACATAAACAATAATGACTAGTACCCTTGAGATACCTCAAAATCCATTTGACTGCTTACCAATGTTGTTTGCCTGGATTAGCAAGGAACCTACTCACTACTCCCACTGAATATGCAATGTCTAGTTGTGTGCATACCGTGGCATACATTAAGCTGCCAAGCGCTGAAGCATAAGGAATTCTGATCATCTCTTCTTTCTCTTTGTCATTACTAGGACATAATTTAGTACTCAGCTTGAAGTGGGTTGCAAGGCGTGTACCAACTGGCTTGGCCTCCTTCATATTAAACCTATCAAGCACCTTCTTGATATATTTTTCCTATGACAACTACAACCTTTTGTTTTTCCTGTCACGCATAATCTGCATGCCCAATATCTGTTGTGCTGGTCCCAAATCCTTCATTGTAAATTTGCTACCCAAATCTTTCTTCAACCTATTGATCTTATTCTTATCATGCCCAACAATCAACATGTCATCCACATATAACAATAATATGATATACTTTCCTTGACAATACCTCTTGATATAGACACAATGGTCAGCTTCCAACCTCTGGAAACCTTGTTCCAACATGAATGAATTAAATTTCTTGTACCATTGTCGAGGTGCTTGTTTCAACCCATAGAGACTCTTCTTCAACCTCCAAACAAGGCCTTCTTTTCCTTTTTCTATGAAGCCTTCTAGCTACTCCATATAAATTTCTTCCTCTAATTCACCATGAAGGAAAGCAATTTTTACATCTGACTATTCACATTCTAGGTCTAAAGCAGCAACTAGACTAAGAATGACTCTAATGGATGACATTTTAACAATAGGTGAGAAAATTTCAGTGAAGTCAATACCTTCTTTTTGGGCGAAACCTTTCGCCACCAGTCTTGCTTTATACCTCTCCGTATTTTCGTCACCTTCATTCTTAATCCTGTACACCCATTTGTTTTGTAGAGACTTTCTACCTTTTGGGAGGTTTACTAGCTCCCAAGTTTTATTTTCATGCAAAGAGTTAATTTCTTCTTCCATTGCTTTCTTCCATTCTTTACTGTGCTTGACTTTATAAGCTTCTTGAAAACAATTAGGTTCACCTTCATCAGTCAACAAAATATAGTTTGAAGGAGGATACCTTTGTGAAGGCTTATAAGGCCTATAAGATCTGCAAACCAATTGTGGTGGTGCATTATCAGGTTGAATCTCCTGTAAAGGTTCATGTAAGATTCCTTCTTCTTGTTGTTCATTATTTTCAATTTGTTGTTCTTCATGCTCCTGAATTTGCTGTTCATTTTCTTGTATTGGTGGTATGTTTTCCTGCTGCTCTTCAAACATGTCAATAACCTTCTTGATCTCCAACTCACCTACAGTCCTCTTGAACATTTCTGACTCATTAAATATAACATCCCTGCTTCTAATAATTTTATGTTTGACGCTATCCCATAGACAATAACCAAGATCTTCATCTGCATATCCCAAAAAAATGCATTTCATAGATTTATCATCTAGCTTAGTTCTATTTTCTTTGGGAATATGTATGAATGCTTCACATCCAAATATTTTCAAGTGAGAATAATTCAAATTCTTACCAGTCCAAACTTCTTCAGGGATACCGCAATCCAAGGCTGTAGTTGGAGATCTATTTATGAGGTAGCAAGTAGTCATCACTGCTTCAGCCCAAAAATTGTTCTCCAAACCAGAATTGGACAACATACTTTGCACTTTTTCCATAATGGTGTGATTCATTCTTTCTGCGACACCATTTTGTTGAGTAGTACTAAGCACAGTCTTCTCATGCTTTATGCCAAACCTGTTACAATATTCCTTAAATGCATTTGAGCAATATTCTCCACCATTATCTGTTCTTAAACACTTCAGCAATGTGTTAGTCTCTCTTTCAACAACAACATGGAAATTTTGAAATATTCCAAACACTTCACTTTTATTTTTCATAGGATATGCCCAAACTTTCCTAGATGCATCATCTATAAATGTTACAAAATATGATGCTCCTCCTAATGATTTGATGTTAACAGGGCCAAACACATCCGAGTGTACCAATTCTAACACATTTTTCTTTCTGTCATGGCCACCTCTAAGGAATGAAACCCTTCTTTGTCTACCATATATACAATGCTCACAAAGATCAAGATTGTAGGATTTCAAACCTGGCAATAAATTTTTATCAACAAGGATTTTTAAGCCCTTCTCAATCATGTGACCCAAACTCTTATGCCACAGATCTGTTGAATTTCCTTCTTTTGTGACAACAACCAAATATGATTTTCCTATTAGTGTCTTCAATCTGTATACTGTTCTTGTCTTGGGTCCTTTGGCCACGACCAATGCTCCTTAGCCAATTTTCTAGCCTCCTTTTCCAAAGCTTGTCGAATAGCCTTTATCATAGAGATTAAACTCATATGCATTTCTGGTACATGCCTGACCTGTTTCAACAATATACCTTGTCCATCTTTCATCTTGATCTGGACATCTCCCACTCCAACAATACTGCAAAAATGATTATTCCCCAAATGCACTCTACCATAATCACTAAGATTATATGAAACAAAACTATCTTTACATGGGGTTACATGGTGGGATGCCCCAGAGTCAAGGATCCAATCAAAGCCACTGCTAAATGTATATACACATGCATCCTCTATTGAAACAATAAACAACACATCACCATCTATGGCTACAGCAGTAGTCTCACCTTCACTTGTGCTGAATGACTTGTGATTTGTACTAGACGGTCTCTGATCCTTTTGTCCTTTCTTCCAGAATCGATATTCTTTATTCATGTGCCCGGGTTTGCCACAATGAAAGTAGATGATCCTTTCTCTCCTTGATTTTGATTGGCCTCTTGATCTTGATCGCCCTTGTCGATCTCGATCCATTCTCCTACCATGATCAGCTAGAGCTAGAGCCTCTCCTCCCTGGTTTTCTGCAATTGACTTGCATCATAGCTCCTCATTCATTAAACTACTACTGACATCATCAAACTTCAGGGCCCCTGTAGTTGTTGAAGTGCTCATAGCTACAATTAAATTTTTCCAGTTGTCTGGCATAGAACACATTAGCAAAATAGCTCTAATTTCATCATCTAAACTGATTTTAACAAAGGCAAGTTGATTAGTAATAATATTAAATGCATTCAAGTGCTCAGCAACTGAAGCACCCTCCTTCATTTTGAGATTATAAAGCTTCTTCATCAAGAACACTTTGTTGATGTTGTGTTCTTCTCATATAGATCATGGAGCTTCTTCCATAATCCTTCAACTGTCTTTTCTCCGGACACATTGAAATAAACATTTTTGCTAAATATTGGCGGATTGTTGCAATCGCCTTTCTATCTAGCTTATTCCACTCTTCATTTGTCATCATTGAGGGTTTCTTTGTTGTGCCTTCAATCAACAAATACTGATCCTTTAAAATCAGTATATCCTCCATTTGTGATTTCCATAGGGCAAAATTAGCCTCGCTCAACTTCTGCATATGCTGTCTTCATTTTCAATCAAATTCACGCCCCAAAACACAAAAAAAATTCCAATAAAAAATAAAACTTTAATTATTACTCTTTAAAATTAGTAATAATGACCTTCCTCCTTTTAAAATACTCTTTTCAAAATTCCTGCTCCTTTTTAAAATATACTTTTCAAAATTCCAACATATAATTATATATGTTTGATAATAAATATAAAAACATATATAATGTTTTAACCTTTTCACATTTCACACATACATATGTTCGTTTGAGAAAAAAACTTGACGTATACATGCAAGCTTGATGTAAAAAAAACTTACGAACACCACTTTTCAACTCCAATCTCCACAGATCTCCACTTTCCAGAAACACGTTTCAACATAGGTCCATGACCTTGTTTTTCTTGTAGCAACTGTCTTTTAGTTCCAGCGTTCCTCAGTTACTTCCTGGACAGATCTTTCAACAGCTCCAGGAGTAACAACCAACGTTTTAATGAATATTGCCAGAGTAAGGTGATGGCACTAAGCGGCTTGCACAGTGGATATTCAACCTGCTCTGATACTGGTTGCTAGATCAAAGCATACATAACACATAATGGATTTATACTCAGATACTTAGATGGCAATAGCAGAGAATAATTCACAGAGACAAACAAATGGAGAAACAACAAGATTACTAAGCGGAAACAACGAAATAGATAAAACAATCAGTAGAGAACAGAAATCACTTTGCATTACATAACAGGCTTGGGCCTTGGCTTGCTTTCCTTGGCCAGATAAATTACAATTTATAGAGACAGAAGAAGGATCTCGAATCCTGTGTGTGATTCGAATGGAGATCTGGAATGATCTAGAAACCACTGGCGGTGTGGGAGGATCTAGAATCCTGCATATTATCCTAGAAACTAGTGGTGGTGTAGAAAGATCTAGAACCCTGGAGATCTAGAAAGATCTGATCTAGAATCCTCTATGAATTTGGGTTCACACTTAACAGAGAGTGAATGTTTTTCATCTACCAAGAACTTAAAATAGTAAATAATACATTTCTCTAAAAAGATGCTTAAAATATTAGGTTAGCCATAAATGTAGATTGTTAAAATATAATACAGATCCATAAAGATGGGAATGAAAAGCGATTTTAGGTTAGCGATAAATGTACATTGTTAAAATATAATAAAGATTCAGAAGGATTGGAATGAAAAGAAATTTTTTTGAGACTTTTAAAAGAACTATAAATCGAATATTAATATACAAAGTTTCAGAATCATTAGGAGATAAGAACATGCTCTCGTTTTTCTTTCATTTTTTGTTGCAAATTTTGAAGAGGCTAGAGTGTCAGTTTACTTTATATCCACTGCATTGCTTTTGCGTGTATGTAGTGTGATGAGCTATGTTAGATGAAGGTAGAGAGAAACACGAAGCAGAGGGTTATTGGTAGATACAATTTTAATCTAACTTTGCCAAACCGAAAAAGAGCGTGGATTTGGCTTTCGAATCCCTCTATCCTTTCATGAATGTTTATGAAACCAAAAATTATTCCTATTAATTAATGAAGAGCCAACAACAAAACAATAGCTAAAACTTTTTTTGGTTGAAAATATATCGTTCATAAAATAAGGTATAAAAATACCCAAATGTACATCGAGCTACAAGCGAAACATTGCTAGGGTGGAAATAAATACACTAGGAATATTGCAAAATTATTGGAAATGGAATGGAGGCTCATATTGAAGAGGAACTATGGTAGATTCTAGAAAAAGATGCAGATTATAATAACAACCCTTCCATCCCGAAGTAGCATAAACAAAGGAATACATGGTTGTTGAACAAAAAGGGGGTCTTCATCCCTTACATTCTTTGGCTACAATGAAGATCCATGGCGACTGCGTAGCGATGTTGGTGCAACTCAAAGAAGAGGGTGTCCCAAAGAAGAGGGTGTCCCACTGGTAAGCGCTAGTGCTACGACTCAGAGAAGAGGGTGTCCCACGGTTAAGAAGTTGTTGGTGCTGTGACTCAGAGAAGAAGGCATCCCATGGTTAAAAAACTATTATGTGTTGGTATTGCAGCTTTAAAGAAGAGGGCGTTCCACCGTTAATAAACTGTCAAACCGTTTAATACTATCAAACCGCTTAAGAAATCACTCAACGCATCTCCACTTAGCACCTGTAATTATGATCAAAGGGTGAATATTAATTCCATCGTCTAAAAACAAAATCAATGGCTCAAAAATGTATTGGGTGGCACTGAAGGGAATTCTTCGAGAGGGAAAGATCTTACTAGGTAATTATTCCTATACTAATAATATAATTATAATGTATTAGTAATTGCTTTTAAAAGTGGAAATATATACTAAAAGAATAAATAATATATTACTAATTATTTTTAATTAAAGGTGTAAAGATATATTGAAGGAATCAAAGATTTAGTAAAATAAGGAAAGTTGGGAAGAATAAATGGATCAATTTTCACAGGTTTTTATCAATCTAGTCAATACAATTCAAATGATAATTTCAAAGAGTTAGACAAATAAATTGAATCCACAGCAAGTTGCCGCTTTCTTGGTCAATATCAAGATCGTGATCGAGGTGACTATGCCATATTGGTTGGCTTCAACATCTGTGCACAGTCTGATTGAGCAAAATTGTGATTGATTGAGTAAAATTGTGAATTTTGATTGTTTAAAAAAAGTTGTGCCAATTATATAGCTTAAACTTTTAATTTTAATATATTTCTACTAATTTCATTTATTTGTTTTTAATTATACCATATAAACTCCATGCCATTTCTCGAAATTTCAATCATAAAAAACTACAAAATAAAAACAATTATTAAATAAAAAACAACTAAAAATTTAATATATCAATATTCTTTTAAATAATTATAAATAAAAAAATAAAAAATTTTCTAATTTAACAAGCTTATCAGCCTACTTTTACATTATTTTAGATAAATTCAAGTTAAAATAATTATAAAAAAAATATCCAAAATAAATGGATAATCAACCGAAAACAAGTATAATTTCAAGAGACAAAGTAACCCTGCGTTGATAATATTCAAACAAGTAAACGTGGACAAACCGTCTCATCATCAAACAAAAAACAATTAAAGACATCCTGGTAACTTCATAAATATTGATTCGTTGGTTCTACGTCAGTTTTTCCTCATTCAATCATTAGAAAAGCAAAAAAAGAAAGTCGACCCAACTTTCCTGATCTCGTCTAACTATTATTGCAAGACAAAATCCAAGCTATTCTGCTATAGCCAAATAGGGACATGACCCTTGAAAATTCAGAACTTGTACACAGCAATGCACGATTCAAGTGTTTTTCGACCATTGGTTTTTCCCAAAAGGTCTGACTGTACTTTCATTTTCTATTTTTCCCATTACTATATTCGTATTTATGCTATGACCTACGAAAAACCATCAATATTTTTCTCAGACAAGTGATGGTAAACCACCCATTTGTATTTTTCCATTTACTTTTTTACATTTTAAATTTGTTGACTTTTGCAGTACTTCTATGGGGAATTCTATGCACTTACATGGTTAAAATTCACTGATTTCAGATGATTTAAATGACTGTTTTCAGTTCTCATGCAGGGTTTGAATATGTTATTTTGCTTATAAATTTTGTTCTTGAATAAATTCAGGAAGCGAGTTGCTTCCATTTTGTTTTTACGCACTGATTTGATTTGATTTCATTACACTCAAGCAACAGTGTATTTTGGGCCCCATTGTGGTCAAATTTTAAACCCCTCCCCTTTTATTTTCTCGATTTTAAGAGAACAGTGTTCATAAACCTTTTTTTGATTTCCTATTCCCTATTTAAGCCTTTGATTTCTCACCTTGTTGATTTTTCAGTACAGTGGAATTTTCATTGTTTTGTGAGACAAGGGCAATTTATAACACCCACTAAAAGCACTGCCAATCTGCGTGGAATCTTGCTTTATACGAGGTCAAAAATTGTTGGAAGAAGGAAGACAAAAACGAGTTTCTTTGATTGGGTAAATCTGTAAAGCCAAACTCAGGCTATGAACATCTTCCCTGTAATTATTATAACTAGTAAAGTTAATCACCATAAATAATCCTAATAGATAATTGAAATGCATTTTTAAGTGAACATATAGTTTATGAACAAATGTAAATTAAAGTGAATTCAATCAAATCTGCAAAGCCAAACTCAGGCTATGAACATCTTCCCTGTAATTATTATAACTAGTAAAGTGATTCACCATAAATAATCATAAGAGATAATTGAAATGCATTTTTAAGTGAACATATAGTTTATGAACGAATGTAAATTAACAAGTGAATTTCTAAGTAAACATAGAGTTTATAAAACAATGCAAATTACTATGACTTTCTGAAGTTGTAGAAGGTCTAAATTTTCTTTTAAAGTGCATTCTCTAAAAATTGGCTTTAAAAAACGAAAGTGTTACCATTTTTGTATCTTAAACATTTTTTTATTTTAAATTTTAATTTTTAAAATTTTACTTTATAAGCATGGTTGTAATATTAAATAATATATTATAAGATATTCATAATAATAATAATAATAATAATAATAATAATAATAAATGATAATAATATTTTAACACAAAAATTATATATATTAATATTGTTTTTAAATAGAATTGTAATAATATATTTTTTAATAAAATTTGTAATAATATTTAGCTAAATTCAATAATATTTGATAAAAATAAAAAGGACCTCTTTCTAAATGAATTAAAAACTAAGTTACCTCCTTTATCTAGTATAGATAACATAGAAGACCTATATCATAATTTTACTACAACCCTCTCATATTCTATTAAAAAGTTCTCAACTGAAGTCTCAAATAATAAAAGAAATAGCAAAACCAATCCTTGGTATGACAAAGATTGTAAAAATACGAGGAGAGCAATTAAGGAAACGGTTGATGATTCTCTTAAAATGGACAAGATAAGAATATACAAAGCCCTAATTAAAAGGAAAAAGAGGCAGTACATTCATCAAAGACAGGAGTATCTCTTACACCTCTCTAAGGTAGCTCCTAAGAAATTTTGGAGGCAGATTCTGACCAGGGAGACTAAGGATAATAATAAAATTGCTCTTCACGATTGGAATTCTTATCTTAAAAAGCTTTATGAATCTCCTAATGTCACGGATAATTTGGAAACCCTGCTCACAACGAAAGAAGTCTTCTCTTTAGAAGACATTAAGTTTGGGGTCAATCGCCTCGCAAATGGGAAAGCTAAGGACATTGAAGGTTACTAGGCTGAAATCTTAAAAATTGGAGGCCCTGTCCTCATCCCCCACATACACAAGCTTTTCAATCAAGCTGTTAAGCAAGGGTTCCCTAAGCCTTGGACTGAGAACCTCATTATCCCTATTTTTAAAAGTGGAGATACAAATAACCCCTCTAATTATCGAACAATTATGATCAGCCCTCTCTTAGCCAAATTATATGGTAGTATTATGGAAAAAAAGTTAAGCATCTGGCTTGAAAGTGAAGGTAAGCGGGCTAAAGGCCAAGCAGGCTTCAGAAGGCATCACTCAACAACAGACCACCTTGTTACGCTAAGGATCATTGCGGAGGAATGTCGTCATGATAAATCCAATTTATTTTGCTGCTTTGTAGACTTTAGAAAGGCCTTCGATACGGTTCCTAGATATAACCTTTGGAAGAGGTTAGAGGAGCTAAAGGTTCCTCTTGAGTTAAGAGCTGCTGCTATAAGGCTTTACGATAATGTAATTGCCAAGCTAAAGAACAATGAGGGGTGGTCAAAAGATATTAAGTGTAACATCGGAGTTAAACAAGGTTGCCCGCTCTCCCCTACTCTATTTGGAATTTACATCGATAAGCTCGAAGGTTATTTAGAAGAAGCAGGATGTGGTGGCACAATCTTAGCTGGGATAGTCATTATCCTTCTTCTCTATGCTGACGATATTGTTCTTTTGGCAAGGTGCCCTTTTGATCTTGATAAGCAACTCAAGCTTCTTAAGGATTTCTGCTCTACCATGGGTATGACTGTTAACACAGACAAAACAAAAGTTATGATTATCAAATCTAAGAAGGACACTTGCGCTAATTTTACGTATGACAATAATAGCTTGGAGGAAGTGTATTCTTACAAGTACCTAGGAATTGATATCCATCACAAGCTCAACTGGAACCATAGCATTCAGAAAAGGATCAATGGGGGATAGAAAGCTTATTTTGGTCTTGAAAATAACTGTAAAACAGCAAACCTCGTAATGTGGGATAAAAAGAAGTTCCTCTTTGA
>APFE030920729.1:0-19162 GCA_000404065.3 Pinus taeda | reverse complement strand
AAATTTAAATAAGATTAATTAATAAACTAATTATAACTTCAAAACACTTCAATTTTTTTTCTCAAACTATATTTGAAGTATTAATTAAACTTCAAAACACTATAATTTTTTTTATCTGGCACTATATATGCATACATGTTAACCCCCAAAATTATTTTGAAGTATTAATTAAACTTCAAAACACTTTAATTTGAAGTATTAATTAAACTTCAAAAACTTTAAAAAAATTTTCACACACTATATTTTAAATATTAATTAAAAGATTAATTGACACATCAAGTGAAGTTCCAAAAAAAATCTCTTTCATTTAAAATTCATTATTTGTTTTTATATTCATGTGCTATCTAGTTTAATAACATGGCAATTAAAAATAAATCATTCCCAAGAAAATTTTTGAAATTTCATTTCATTTAAAATGCTTTGTTCACATCAAAGTTCATCTCACAATTAGTTTAACAACTTGTCAGTGGTGAAAAAAATGAATCTACTCTCCAGTTAGTTAACTGAATCTACTCTCCTACTCTCGAGTTAGTTTAACAACCTGCCAGTTAGTTTAACAACCTGTAACAACCAGTGAAGGTGTAACAACTGAAGGTGGAAAAACTGAATCTACTCTCTAGTAATTACTTTAAAATATTACTTGTGGTGAAAAAACTAAATCTACTAACCAGTAATTACTTTAAAGTATTACTTGTTGCAGTATATCTGTCCCTATTACATTTTATGCTAATGCTCCCTTCCCCACTCTAAAATAACACAATGAATTCCAGAATCACCTCAAACCATGTCAAACCATGTCAATTCCAGAATCACCTCAAACCATGTCAGTGAACTCAATTTGAAGTATATATAAAACATTTTGCAGTGAACTCAATTTGAAGTATATATAAAAAATTTTGCAGTGAACTCAATTTGAAGTATATATAAAACATTTTGCAAGCCCTGGGACACCATGTTCATCCCTATGGGAGTGATCTCGAGTGGAACAAAAAATTCCCATGTACAGATTCCTCTCTGCAAGTGAATGTATGTCTACAAGTGAATGTATGGTGACTATTCGAAATTGGTAAAAATTTTGAAAATTCTCAATGTAAAATAGCTTATAAATACATTGTTCCATGAAAACTAAAACTTTCTATCAAGATAACTTCAAACATAGCTGCAAATTTTGGCCAAATTTATAAGAGTTGGGTTCCAAAATACAGTAATTTGTTTCCAAATATTTACACAGAGCATTAGAAATTTAGGCCAAATTTATAAGAGTTGGGTTCCAAAATATAGTAATTTGTTTCCAAATATTTACAAAGAACATTAGAAATTTAGGCCACATTTATAAGAGTTGGGTTCCAAAATATCGTAATTTGTTCCCAATATTTACAGAGAGCATTACAAATTTATAAGAGTTGCGTTCCAAAATATAGTAATTTGTTTCCCAATATTTATTGAGAGCATTAGAAATTTATAAGAGTTGGGTTCCAAAATATAGTAATTTGTTTCCCAATATTTACAGAGAGCATTAAAAATTTATAAGAGTTAGGTTCCAAAATATAGTAATTTGTTTCCAAATATTTATATAGGACATTCAAAATTGTTCTCGAACCTAATATTTACACCAAATATTTACAAAGAGCATTAAAAATTGAAACATTCATGATATCTAGAGACTAAAAATTAGCCTGGAGTGAAACTATCAAAATATATAAAAACAATGGTATCTAGAGACTAAAAATTAGCCTAGAGTGAAACTATCTAAATATATAAAAACAAAAATTAGCAAAGTGAAACTATCAAAAAATATAAAAACATATAAAAACAATAGAAAAATGAAAATCATCCCAGACATTCATATACACTAATTTTCTCCCTAAACAAACCCGGGCAAAAGAAAGAAAATATTCAGAATCGCCTGTGAGAATTAAGTAATAAATAGAAACAATAAAAGAAAGAAAGTCATCCCGACATTGATATACAATAATTTTCTCCCTAAACAAACCCGGGCAATAGAAGGAAATTATTCTGACCCGGGCAACAGAACGAAGAATCGTATGTGGGAATTAAGTAATAAATAATAAACGAGAAATTAAGTAATAATAAATGGGAAAAAATCTTCTGTAGAAATTAAGTTATAAAAGGAAAACTGGAAAATATTGAGAGGAATTAAGAAATAACCGAGGAAAGTTGAAAATAGTGAGAATCTTCTGCAGGAATTAAGTAATAACGGGCGAAAGTTGAGTCCATAAGGGGTGGAAAAGATTTCCACTGTCAAAGGGATGTTTTCTTTGCACTTCCTCTTCCTCTTCAAATAAATCATACCGGCTTTAGAAATTCAAATAGATCATGCATGCTTTCAAATAAATTCATCCATAATCAGATTTTAACGACCAATGGAGAAGAGCAGGACTCTTTTAAAGATACGAAGTGAGAAGGAATGTTTATTGGTCACTGACGTTAGTGCCAGATTCTGTTAATTTTTCTTTCTTAACATGTCTGTTCAGTCTTCTTTCTTAACTTGTTAGTTAACTTGTGCTAACAGAGACTGGTCAGAGTAAAAGTGAAATTAGTTGACAGTAAAATCCCCAAATTTTTAATGAGTTGAGGGTAACCTTGTTGGAAACTATCTAACCCCGGAACTATTGCATGTGGATAACAAACTTGCCAAAAAAAACTTGAGGAAAAAAATCATAAAAGAAGAATCTAGTGCAATAAATAAAATTGAACCAAAAATCAACGAGTCAAACGAACAAACCCATACAAAATAATTTAAAAAAACACTAATTGGTGGGGTATGAGGTAGCTAACCTTGCCATACCCTAAGTTGGCTCAGAATGAAAGCGGATGAAAACTATTACCACGGTATTATTTCCTGCGGATAACAAACCTGCCACAGAGAAGATTGAAGAAAAAACATAGGGAGATAATCCAGTGCAATATAAGCAAAATTAACAACCAAAAACCAAATAGAGTTAGAGATTACTTGTTTTCTTTTGTTCGCCATTCAAATATCAGAGTTAGAATCGAGAATCATTCAAACGAAACAAACCAGTCATATAGAGCCATTGATGGCTAAATTGGCAATCAGCCATGGTCATAGGCGATTTTCCTCTTGGTTTCAGAGCAGAGTGACGACAAAGAAAAACCCAAATAACGAAAAAGAGTTTGAAACCATAGTAGCATACCCTTTTCCAACCTTCATACAGTTAGATCACTTTGATGATCCTTCGTATTCAACCCAACATCACGTGATGAGCAGTGAAATGGACACACCTGTCGAGGATCATATTACAACTGTCATAAATTAAGTAAATGAAGGAGTCACAACTGTCATAAATTAAGTAAATGAAGGAGTCAGTTAAGCGTACCCTTTTCCAGCCTTCATACAGTAAGTAAATGAAGGAGTCAGTTAAGCGTACCCTTTTCCAGCCTTCATACAGTAAGTAAATGAAGGAGTCAGTTAAGCGTACCCTTTTCCAGCGTTCATACAGTTGGATCATTTTGATGATCCTTTGTATTCAACCCAACATCACGTGATGACCAGTGAAGTGGACGCACGTGTCTAGGATCATATTACAAGTTGGATCATTTTGATGATCCTTTGTATTCAACCCAACATCACGTGATGACCAGTGAAGTGGACGCACGTGTCTAGGATCATATTACAACTGTCATAAATTACGTAAATGAAGGAGTCAGTTAAACAACTGTTATAAATTAAGTAAATGAAGGATTTGGCTAAAAATCTAAATAAGATGTCGATCCAATGGTGGAGACATCTGAATCGTCTAACATCAAATCAATGGACAATAGCGAAGACAGCAAAACAAGATGGAAATTCATTTCATAGGGGAACGCCTTAGGGCGTAAAAATAGCTAAATTATGTAATTAACTCTTTTATGATAAGTAAACAGAATATATTTATATATTATTTAAATAAACATTAATCACAAGTGTTCATTACTAAAAACAAAAAGTTTGTGGCAATTGTGGTTTTACATTGATTAAGTAAATATCATTATGAATTGAGATGAGTTTAATGTCACAATTTATTATGTAATTCTTTTATGAGGTGTTTTTAATGTAAATGAAATAATATGTCAGTTTAGTTTTATTATTGTTGTAAATTTTTAAAGTATAAAAAGGTCCCACCAGACTACACGCTAGCTTCACGCCCCTCACAACTTCTCAGCTCATTCCCACTCCTTGGTTTTTCATTGGATTCGAACCGAGAATCTCCACTAACATCAAGAAGATGGGCATCACCCGCGTTTCAAATATGCTGTCAGAGAATAGACGGACTATCAAATAAACCAAGAAATTGGGCGAAATTGGCGTCAAGAAGCCGAGGATGGTGTTGTAGCCGCAAGCCAAGCTCAACACTCTCTTGAATTTCGAATGCATGACTATCACGATGTGAATTTAATTAAGAGCGAGTTATCTCCATAGTGAGTGTGACATTTTAGAGTTTTTAAATCAAATATCAATTTCATTCTATTTAGTTTTTTTCATGATTTTTTTAAATAAAACATAAAAATAATATATTCTTGATTTTTATTATCATTTTTTTTTTAAATTTATTATACAATAATTTGGAAATATAACGCATTGCAATTCACAATACTAATAGTGTGATTTTGGAATTATAACCCCTCATTGTAATTAGCAATACTAATAGTGTGGTGACATGCATTAATAATAGTGTGGTGACAAAAGTTAGCAATACCCACCACTATTACCCCCATTTAAATGTCACCACACTATTATTAAATTCTATGATTAATGGAAGAAGATATATACTTTTTGGCTATTTCCCTGCTGCAATTTTTTGGATGAATGCATGTTTGCTGCTCTTTTACCTTTGCTGTTATGGATGCGTGTTCTATATTGTTAGTTCCTTTTATGGTGTCATGGGGCAATTTGTGAAGGCCTTGCATATGTCAATTAAAACACTGTTACCTTTTGCCTTTTCTATTCATAAGGCATGCTTTACTGCATAGTATCCTAATACGTATATTTCAACTCTTATTTGGACTGGAGTAAGGATTATGCTTGTCCCAAACAGGTTTAAGCCTTTCAACCTTTTCGGCTTATTTGCTTATATCAAGCATTTGTGCAGGGTTTCTACCAATTAACATTTCATTGACTATGTATTTACAAATCAATGATTTTGGGATCAAATCCCACAAAGCAATTCTATAACTGCGCTTCAAATTCCTTCAAGCTTTTGAAAGTAAAACCAATGAATTATCAATATAATTTTACCATAATAAAAAACAATTAGAAAGCCTTTAGCCAGCTCAAATTGCTCATCTGTTAGGCTTGAACCAACATCTATTCTAGAAAAATTCAACAATTCCAATTTAATAATCCTATTGGCCTCTCTTTATATCTTTTGACATAAACCTCTTTTTATAATTTTTGAGATAGTTGCAAATAATATTACTTGATTTCGAATAATAAATATATAATAACCATAATAATATCAAAAAGTAATATTACCCGGTTTCTAATAAGAAAAATAATATTACTTTTATATTATCCAATATTATACTTTTTCAAATCTGATGCGCACATTTTTATTTTGATTTTCACAAGTTAATACGGAATGCTTACACATTTTAGACATTTTGGAAAACCCACGGAAAACCCTTTTGACAGTTGGGGAACTCGTTGTTGATATTCTCGAATCCAATGATTTCTTTTGAATTAAATATTTCTACTTTGGTAAATTTTAATTTTGGTTTTACGTGGTAAGATCATAACTTTTATATGGGATATTTTCAAAATAAAACAAAGTAATATGTAACATTGGTGGTGTTTAGTATTTGTTTTTTTAAACTCACAGAGATATTGTTACCAAAATTAAATGATTTAATTATTTAAGTTATTTAGGTTAAAAATAATAATAATATAATAATAATAACAAAATTAATTTTTCAAAAAATAATATTTAGAAAAGTCGTAAAGATAGCGAAACTTTGCAAAAATATTTTTTATGAAATTTGTTGTAGCTTTGAAATCACGTGAACTATTTTTGTCCTTTTTTCACAAGTTTTATTGGCCTTGTTGTAAGTTTTGGAAAGCCTTCTCCTTACTGTCCTTTCTTTCACAAGTCTTATTGATCTTATTGTAAGTTTTGGAAGGCATTTTGCTTACATTTTTGTCTAGTACTATTGGTCTTGTTATAAGTTTTTGAAAGGTCTTTTACTTGCATTTTTTTCTTTTGTCCTTAAGAAGTACTACTTAGAATTATTATTGGTCTTGTTGCAAGATTTTGAAAGCCGTTTATTTATGTTGTTTTAAATTTTTTAAAGGCTCTTTAATTATTATTTTTTCTAAATCTTGATTGTCCTAGAATATTTTTCCTTTTTAAAATTTCCAATAGTTTAATAATCCTTTATAAAGTTATTTTTGATTGAGCCCAACTAATTCATCATTTTGGCATCTTTCTAGCTCTCAAAAAGGAAAGATTATACTTTATAAAGATTGTCAAGTGGTCACAAGCTTTTGGAACATTTTATCTTTAAATTTCAAAATAGTTTAAAGAGTAAATACAAAGTAACAAGTTTTTTGTTCAAGATTATGTATTGAATTTTGAAAATAAATCTATAAAGTTGATATTTAAAATTCAAAAGATGCAAATTTTATTTATTTTAATAAAAATAAGTAAATATTAAATTAATATGCAAAATAACACAAATGGAAAATATTTATTAATAGCTTCATTAGAAAGAAATTGAAACAGTAAAATAAAAAAACACAATCTAAATAATAGACCTTTTGTTTATTTGTCTAAATCCTGTGATACAATGACACAATCTAACTAATAGATCTTTTGTTTATTTGTCTAAATCCCATGATAGAATTTATTCGAGAGACTGTGAATTTTCATTATTTAAAATGAATTTTTGAATGCATTTATGGATTCAGCCCCTTAAAAAATACTTGGAACACTTGAAGTCTAAAAAGAACAATCTTAGCATTTTAAAAAATTCTTCCTAGATTTTGAGTAAAATCTACCGAACCAAATCCTTGGAAAACTACCCTAGTAATCTAAAATCTAAAAACATATGATATAAATAATTTTTTTTTCCCTCTTATAAACTACCATTTAGTTATTTTAAATGAATTTTTCTAAAATTAGAGAATGATTATACTCATTTATTAATAAACAAATTGAATTAGAATTGATTTTTCCAATAAACAATTTAACTATAATTAATTCGCTTAGTCTAACTAGGCCGCGGAGTTGCCCATAAAGTTATAGAAATTCTGGTCATATTTAGAGAAATCTGGCAAGGATTTTTTTAAATCCAAGTTATAGTTGTTAAACTTCAAAATTTTAGGTGCCCTAGAAATTTTTGATGGTGCTCAATCCATTTCCACCATCAAAAACACGATTTAAACACTGCCTTTACAAGATTTTTTGAAATTCTTTTGCTCGGATTCCGGCCACTATTGGTTGTACGGACATTCCTCTGCCTCATTAGACGACTACTAATTAATTTGATAATATTAAAAATTAATTTTTTTTTTTTAAAAGAATAGCTTTATATTATATTATTTAGATTTTACCGTACACTCTCTTAACCCGTTACTAGTGTCAAATAAGTGTTACTATATTTAAGTTACACTTATTTAAGTTGGATAAGGAGATTGGAATGTTTGATTCCCATTGCTTTACTTAGCTTATACGAGCTAAATTACTATGAGAAAATCAAATAGTAATATAAGTCATGTTACACTAATAAGTATGATCTTTTTGGTTGTAATTTGTTTGAAATTTAAAAATTACTGGTAATTAAATTGTAATGATTAACCATTGAAAAAAGGAGTATCCGTTTGAGGAGGATGGTTACTAGAGATCTTTCAAAAAATAGATGAGTTGTTTATAATCGATATTTTTTTTAATAACAAGAAGGGTCGCGAGGCAGCTAGTCCCTACCCTATGTGGATGATCAAAGTGGCCAATCATATTGAAGTTACTCTAGTTGCAGACAAGCAATTTCTTAATAGAACTAGTATTTCGGTATAAACACGAATGGCATGGGAATTTGTCAATCAGTAGAGTCCGGAAAGGTAGGTTTTGGATATCATATTGTCAATCCTGTAATCTATTAGGAAACACCCCTATAGATAGTAAGCAATTGGATTAGCATTAGCGCACCGATTGGACACATTCAATGGGTCAGATAAAGAACAACAATAGTGAACAGGGGTCCTAATTTGTAGGTAAACCAGAATTTAACTATATAGGAGAGTACTGTGCATAAAATTTCCCCTGATTAATGATATAAAGGTTGAAACAAAATCTAATTTTTTGCTTTCTGCATTAGGAATTTTCCCAAACATAATGAAAGAAGCTACAATGCACAATCACAAGTAGAAAAATAATATGAATTTTGACATCCAGAGTAAATATAGATGGCTTATAGTAAATAGTTTTGTGCTTCATGTTGCCTAATCTCTTTATTTGGCTACACAACTACTTTTACAAACAGATTTTGTCTCTTATAACAACAAAAATGAACACAATCGCCCCAGAACCACACATTCATCTTACTGAGCTCCACACATTAAGACATACTCAAAGACAAAATTGATTGGAACATCAAAATGAATAAAGTCTAAACATAAATTTGGATGTTAAATGTTGTTGTCTAAACATAAATTTGGATCTTAACTGTTGTTGTCTTTTGTGCTATTCTTGATTTGGGAATGCATCAAAACAACCATAGAAGACAAAACATTAATCAACAAACACAACTATTTCGGATCTTGAAATGACTGAAAATTTTGATAGTTGTGACCAAGTATACAATATAGTACATTAATTGTTGTCTTTTCATTTACATATGACTTGTAATTGAAATACCCAAGGAAGTGTACACTTCCTGCTCTTGCTCTTCCTTCCATATAGGGTTATTGGCTTACAACATGAAGCAAAAGAGAAAATAATGGTTTTAGTTAACAGAATAAGAGCAGTAGTTCTTGCCTTACAACGTGAATAAACAGAGAAAAGAATAGTCAACAGAACAAGGGCACAAGGAAAAAGAGTAATTGTAAGAGACATTCTGACTGTACACTAAACAAATAAAAATAAAAACTGCGGCATTTACATATCACATTACACATGATTTGGGGATCCATAAGCTTGGCAATGGCAGTCAGTGACTGAATGAAATACACAGTAAACAATACAACCCAGAAAAGACCAACATATCAGAGTATGTTTGAGGCTTTAACACCACTAAAATTAACGTTTTGTGGTAGTCGATTTGTTTCTTCACATCATTGAGGGCCTTCAACTTTGCAGTGGCATCCACTAACTTCAGGTTCTTTGTGAGTTCCCCTAGTCAGATCTAGAATAACTGGACTCAATGCCTGACTTGGACCTGAAAGATGAGAAATAAAGGTACATTGACATGTACACATAGACCATCAGGACAATGTAATATGATGGCAAAGAGCAACTCAAGCCCCATCTCAAAACAGAAACCACACAAACTAACAGATGTGAGGAGTACTTACAACAGTCCCACCATGAGAAAAAAGTACTTTTACATTAGTGCCATTAATAATTTCATTAAAATTGACAATGTATGTAACCAATGAATTCTCAACATCCTTGTACATGTTTCATGTCTCCAACATAGTTAGGGTACACAACAAGAATCTTTCCCCACATTGAAGAAACTATTGTTGGCCCATTAGTAAGAAGGCATTATGTAGATGCACCATGAGTCAAGTATTAGGAAACACAATATGCTTCACATGCATAAAACAAAAATGTTGTAATTTGTGGTTTCTGTAACAATTAAAACTGCTATATTGAATGAAGGCCAAACTACAACATAAGAGATCAAGAAAGGTGCAAATGAGTTAAACGAAATCCCATTATAAGAGAGCTTAAATCGGAAGATGCATTTATATTGTATGGGGTTTTTATCTCAAGTTTGATTTTAGAGTAACTAGGAAGTAATAGGAAATAATTTCCCAATGTCACTTGATCATAATTTACAAAGAATTGAGAACATGGCAAACACAAGTTTATGTGAATTTAAGGTAAGATATCAGGATAGTTATTACAATAACTCCTACTATCATTTGAATCTACCTAGGATTGAGGACTGTTGTAGGCAAGGGGGGTTTCTATAGGAGTCAAGCTAAGGCTAGTAGCTATAATGTTTCTCACATTTCCTATGGATTGGATGGTTTGAGTACAAGGGGTAGAAGGCGAATGCAAAGTACCATGCATTCTATCCCAGGATCAGCCATAGAAGTAGGAATGAACACTTCAACTGTTGAAAATCCATCAAGTACTTTAGTGGAGCCTCTAACATTTTCACTCCAAGTCAGTCCTTAGTGAAAGTAGTGCTTTTTCTAGGCCTCTCAATAGTGGGAACTCGAAAGATGATACATTGATCTTGAAGAACAAAGCCCCAAGGTGGCATCAGAAGCTTCAATATCAGAGTTTGAATTTTCAAGGATGAGTGACAATTGCATCTGTAAAGAAATTTCAGCTTGCTAGCTACTGAGCATGCACAATCTGTCTCTCAGGGAGAATCAGAGGGTCTCGAATGCTTAAAAGCGCATACTGCAAATGGATCCACACTAAAATTAACTATAGCTATCACATAGGTTGATGACATATAAGACCAGACAAGTCCAGTGTTATCAACACTAGACTAGACCTCCATAGTTTTAGTGACCATGTAGTCACCGTGCAAGTTAGAAGAGCATACAATTCCATAAAGTATCCTTTGAAAAGCCCTTTTGTTTGGCTACACAACTACTTTTACAAATATATTTCTCTCTTCTAATAACAAAAATGAATGCAATTGCCCTAGAACCACACATTTCATCTTACTGAGCTCCACACATTAAGGCATACTTAAAGACAAAACTGACAGGAACATCAAAATGAATGAAGTGAGTAGGGAAAAACTAACCAACATTTATAGTTCATTCAAAGAATTTGAATAACAAGAACAAAATATAAAACTATTTGTTCTTTAGCAGACCAAAATCAAAGAATGCTCCTAATGTTGTATGGACAGATCTTAAACCCGAGCATGAAATGTTTGGCCCCATTTTTTAGCCAAAAAACATAAATTTAGATGTTAAATGTTGTTGTCTAAACATAAATTTGGATGTTAAATGTTGTTTTTTGTGCTATTCTTGATTTGGGAATGCATCAAAACAACCATAGAAGACAAAACATTAATGAGCAAACACAACTATTTTGGATCTCGAAGTGACTAAAAATTTTGAAAGTCGTGACCAAGTATACAATATAGTACATTAATCATTTTCTTTTCATTTACATATGACATGTAATTGAAATGCCCAAGGAAGTGTACACTTTCTGCTCCTGCGCTTCCTTCCATATAGGGTTATTGGCTTACAACATGAAGCAAAAGAGGAAAGAATGGTTTCAGTTAACAGAACAAGGGCTGTAGTTCTTGGCTTACAACATGAAGAAACAGAGAAAATCGCAGTTAATGGAATAAGGGCCCAAGGAGAAAGAGTACTTGTAAGAGACATTCTAACTGTACACTAAACAAATAAAAATAAAAACTGTGGCATTTACATATGGCATTACACATGATTTGGGGGTTCATAAGATTGGAAATGACAATCAGTGACTGAATGAAATATATAGCAAATAATACAACCTAGAAGAGACCAACATATCAGAGTATGTTGGAGGCTTTAACACCACTAAAATTAATGTTTTGTGGCAGTCAATTTGGTTCTTCACATCATTGAGGGCCTTCAACTTTTCAGTGGCATCCACTAACTTTAGGTTCTCCATGAGTTCCCCTAGTCAGATCTAGAATGTACATTGGATCTAAAAGAAACAAACTAGATTCAATGCCTAACTTGGACCTGGAAGATGAGAAATTAAAGCACATTGACATGCTCACATAGCCCATCAGGACAATGCAATCTGATGGAAAAAAGCCCCATCTAAAAACAGAAACTACACAAACCAATAGATGTAAGGAGTACTTGCAACAATCTCGCCATGATAAAAAAGTAGTTTTACATCAGCACCATTAATAATTTCATTAAAATTGGCAATTTATGTAACCCACAAATGCCCAACATCCTTGTATTCACCCTAGAATTCGGGGCTATGGCATTGATCAACCATAGAAGTAGGAATGAATACTTCAACTGTTGAAAATCCATCAAGTACTGTAGTGGAGCCTCTAACATTTTCACTCCAAGTTAGTCTTTAGTGAAAGTAGTGCTTTTTCTAGGCCTCTCAATAGTGGGAACCTAAAAGATGATACATTGATCTTGAATAAAAAAGCCCCAAGGTGGCATGAGCAACTTCAATGTTGGAGTTTTAATTTTCAAGGATGAGTTATAGTTGAATTTGTAAAAAAAATTCAACTTAATAGATACTGAGCATGCATAATCCATTTCTTAGAGAGAATTAAAGGGTATCGAATACTTAAAAGTGCAGTGCATACTGCAGATGGATTCACATTGTAATTAACTACAGGTATCACATAGTTTGATGACATATAATACCAGAAAAGTCCAGTGTTATCAACACCATGCTGGAACTAGTTGAACCAGCCAGTATTGCTGCTTTCAGGCCTTAATAGGTCTAGCCAGTATTGCTGCTTTCAGGCCTTAATAGGTCCAACCAGTGGCATAGAACTCATTGAATCGGCCACTCTAGAAAAATGCTTCATGCCCTTGTTGTCTGCCTCCACAGTTGTAGTGACCATGTATTCATCGTGCAAATTAGAAGAGCCTACAACTCTAGAAAGTATCCTTTGACATTTCTCTTAAAGCACAAACTCAGACCTATGCCCTAGCTTCATGAATCCACTCATATCTTAGTTGCTATCTCATAAATATATACGACCTAACCTTTTATTGTTGTAATCCCCATTAATACCAAACAAAAACCTTAGGGATACTAGTAATCTATCTTGCTCTATGCATCATCCAAATATGATAATAATTACTAAACTTTTCTCTTTGCACACCCTCTTATTCCATTTTGGTATGATTTCTTTCAAAATTGCAATGTCCATTTCATCAATTTCGATCCTTGATATTAACAATAGAGCCAATTTTAATCCTCTAAGAACATCAACCTCCTCCTGCAATTATATTAGATAAATGACAATGTTTGTCCTATTATAAAAAACTTAAATTATGTTTCAATTAGCTGAAATCTAAGGGTAATCAAGTAATTACATGTTATGTATGTTTATGTAGAAGAAAATCTTTGCCATGGGTCACCAAAAGTGCTCTTAGCAATTCAAGATTATTTTCTTGTGGTGATCGGTCTAGTTGTTTCTTGATATGGAGACAATTCTCAGATTCTTTCATATATATCCTTCATTTTATTAGTGGAAAATGAAGCGACTACCATTTTGACTTCCATCCCTCATTTTATGACAGAAAACATAAATTAATTGTAAAACAAGTAATATTGAAACTAGAAAATATACAAGTATAAAAATAAGGTCTCCGTCTTTGTATGTTAATTAATAGGATGCATTCATGAATTTCAACAACAATGACAATAAACACGCACTTAAATAGTTTGGAATCAAATAATTTTTTATGAAAACTGAATCCGATGCATGTATCGATTTGTATAAAAGTACTCTGAATTTAGAAAGAGTGAATGGTCACTTGTTCCTATCTGAATATGGCATTTGAATATGACATTTAGAAAGACTAAATGCATACCTATGTGGACTATAGAGGAGTACCTAAATTCAGGTTCTGCGCCATTGAAAAGAAACTATTACATCTGCTGCAATATCCTTGTCCCCACACTGCACTCTTACAATATTCTACCATTGTTTCTCTAGTAGCTCTAACACTAAGAACTTAAAACCAACTCTGCAAAAATAAGAATTAGTTGAAAGTTAAGGTTCACAAAGTCATTAAAGTGATTTAAAAAATAAAAATAAAAAGACCTCCATGGACCATGTGGCCCCTTCCATGAGTGCCACATGCCTCACCTCCTTCTCCACAACAAAGCATGTAGGGCGTGAACCATGCCACTTAACATCGTATCATGGTAATATGTCTGCTAATATGTCAATATAGGAGGCATTAGGATAATCGAATTGCCCACTACAGGTGCACCAGTTTCAACTTCATGGCCTTCTGCGCTTTGTCTCATTGAACCTTAAATACTTTCCTGGTGGAGTAGGTGACCCATGGTTGGAGTTTGAAGTAAGAAAAGACAACCCTTCCCTCGCACTAGATTCCAATTTCCACATACTATTAACCTACAGTTTGGTTTTGTTGGAATGTATGCTTTCATCAATGGTCGATGCCCATGGTGATACTAATTATTTTCTTATCAATATTGAAGGGAAAACTTCATGTTGAAAGGAGAGCTTGTAGTTCCAAAATAGAATAGCAGAGATGAGCAACAATAGTAGCTTCATTGATGTAGAGAATGTAAGTAAAGTAGGGTTAGGGTATGGAATATCAGGGTTAGGCTATGGAATAGCCATTGCAGTTGGGATTCTGACTTTGAGCCTAGACCCTATCATTCTGATCCTATAAGCTCGATCCTAAGCCTAGACCATTCTGGCTACCTTCTTTGAATAATGATATGGACTACAAATGGAGGTATGGCTTCTCTTCCCTTCCATCTCAAGTCTTTCCTTAACTAGAGCAAGTCATGGGGAAGTAACTCCAATCCCAATCTCAAGCCCTTTCCTCTAGGCCCTTTCTGTAAGCTCGACCCTTCCTTAGTCTTCACCTTTGTTGTTCCTTAGTCTTCACCTATGTCTGTTAATGAGGAAACTCCCATTAATGTTAGTGAAATTAGTTACAGTGTAGAATGGAGCACTTCAGTTGAGGAAGCACAACGAGTAGACTTTGATTGAGGCAACAACCTTTCACCTGGAAACTGAAACCTTTAGACATACATCCAACCTCCAGCCAAAATTCGGCTTCAATAACATCAGGAAACATGAGAAAAGGTAAGAGATCTAGTTGCCTCTTCATTTTCTTCGCAATCTTCTTCATATCACAGTTTCATATAACTAGAGAACAAGGCATCATAGAGAACAAGGCATCAAGCATCAAGTAAAATCTGGTAACTTAGAAATATTGCATGGACTCTGCAACTCCTCAAATGCTCAGATGCTCCTCCTCAAATTATCATATGCTCAGATCTATGAGCTTCTATGCAGGCTCAGATCTGCTTCGACTTCTTTTGCCAAAGATTCAGTTCCAAAGCCAAACAGAGAGCTTGAAGCAGATCCAGTCAGTTAAGAAATTGTCATCCATTAGTTAAGAAATTGGCATCCATCCACCTATAATCTACATGCAAGCATCCACCCACCTGTAATATGCATGCATCCACCTATACCTGAAGCTGCCGCTCCATTGCAACAACCTAAAGTTGTGGCTCCACTGCAACCATAGAAAGCAACTCAAGCAACTCAAACTAATGTTAACATTAGTTCGGTAGTCCAAAACATTTAAAAAAATGAACAACCTAAAACCATAATAACCTATACTCTAGCATCTTCCACCCTCTTCCGCCTCAGGAAGAGGCCAAATAGGACCATCAAGTTCAATGACAAGGTAAATAACCGACATGAAATAAAAAAGTATAGAAAATGGAAGACCAAGTAATACTAAATGACTAAAAACTGATTACTATAGTCCCATGCCATTACCAGATGGCAGGGACTAATAATAAGCATTAATTGCCCAAAGAGTATGAAACAAAGATTGCTTAGAAGTACTTATGAAGCATATTTTGTCGTGGTTATATCAAAGGATAGGGATGTCGATGTCATAGACTTATTTGGCCCCATGGTAGCTCCTTCTATAAAATAATTCTAGGAAATCTCATGGTAGTGCCCTCCTCCTATTAAAACCCCTCCTTCTCTGGTTTTTCCCAACACTTATTAAGGAGCCCCATGCTGCCCCTCAAGAACACCTAAAGGGACCCCAAGCCACCCCTTTGGAACCCTGCAAGCAACCCCAAACTGTCCTTCTCGGAATCACTTTTTTTTCTTAGTAGATCCACCTGAGAATGAAAAACCAATAATACGTGTGGCTACGTCCCCATCACTAGAAACAATGGAAGTAGAAACAAGTTCTGAAAACCCTAAGAATAAACAACCGAGTAAACGCAAGACTCCAGAAGAATGATCTATAGGAAAAGAAATCTAGCAAGTTCTTGCACATTCACCACGCTCTAGAACACAATGTGAAGATGGAATAACTCAACTCTAATGAGAGGGTTATCATCATATTCTTGCGAAACAGGATCAAAGATGGATCGGCTAACATCCCCCAAGATTAGTTAGAGTAATTCCATCAAATCTATAAGGACTGGGAGGAACGCCAAGCCTATGTGGAATCCCCTTCTCAAATTTCTCTATTTATATGAGATGAATAAATTGCCACCTGATGGGTGAAATCTAACTTGGGCTCTAGGAAGAAAGGAAGACAACTTTCTAGCGAAGTGATTCGGGAAGCTGGGGCAATCTTAGTTATCTCAGGACAAGCCAATGTCCTGATGGAATATTATCAGTGCTCTCTCCCCAACCCTCCCCCCAATGAAGCTGGTATCATGGAACATAAGAGTCATCAACTCAAAGGGTAAGTTTAGGTATCTAAAGGAACGGATCCAAACTGAGAAACTGGACATCATAATACTTGAGGAAACTAAAGTGACACATGAAAAGTGTAAATACATAACCAGTAGGAGCATGCCTTTGGAAGAATGTATGGCACTAGATGCAAGGTCTAGTGGAAGAGGCTTGGGTATCCTCTAGGATCCCTGGTCCATCTCCTTTAGAAGTTGGATTTCCTACCCAAACATTCTTTCAAGCCAATTTGAATGCTTAGGTTCCCCTGACAAAGTTTAGCTGGGGGGATTTATGGCCCTACACTACCAGGGATGAAGGTGGGTTTTATCTAGAGTTTGTGACACCTAAAGGAGCTTTTGGGGGACACTAATTGGATCATATTATAGGAATTCAACCTAATTAAGGATCTGGGTAAGAAAAAAGGAGGAATCAGGTGGCCGGGTCTGATCTCCATTTCCTTCCAGGAGACTATCCAAGACATGGGTGTAGAAGAAATCGACTTAAAAAAAGGCTCTTTCCCCTGGAAAAATAGATATAGAGGTAAGTACCAGATCACATCATGGCTGGATCATTTTCTCATTTATGATAATATCCTTGAACAAGATTTGTTTTTTCAAGTGTCAATCCTTCCATGCCAGGGATTAGACCATTGACCCATTTGCTTAGAGATTGACCTGTGTATGTCCCCGCTTAACCACCCCTTTCATTTTGAATCTTTCTGGCTCGACAAACCATACTTTATTTCTAATCTAGAAGAGTGGCAAAAAGCCATCCGGGTGACTGGTCGGAACCCAATGGAAACTTTCCAATTAAAGCTGAAGGAATTAAAAGTGAGAATCAAAGGATGGAACCGACCTTGTTTTGGAAATCTCCATTGAGAAAAGTGGCTACTTGAGGAAGATATGAGATCAATCCAATAGAAAATCATCTTAAAATGGAGGAATAAAGCTCTTGTTTCTCAATAGGGCTTGGCTCTAACTATTTTGAAGCAAAGACAGAAGCAGGAAGAAACACTATGGAGAAAAAAATTGTGATTCCAATGGGTCAAAGAGGGGGAGTGTAACATGAAATTTTTTCGCAAGACTATGTTGAAACATAGACAGTTTAACCAGATCTTCTCCCTTAATGGCTCAGATGGAAGGAGGCTGGTACAACATGAAGATATTTCAAAAGAGTTGATCGTCCACTTCCAGACTATTTTCATAGAACCTGTTGGGGACATAAGTGAGTCCATCTCTCAAATCTGACAATGTATTCCAAAGTTAATCTTGGATGGTCACAAAAAGGCCCTCATGCGGGAGATCTCCTATGCTGAGGTGGAAAAGGTGCTATAGGCCCTCTGAACAAATAAAGCCCCTGGTCTAGATGGCTTTACTATTGAATTCTTCAAAGTAGGATGGGAATTTTTGGGGGCTGAGATCCACGAGTTAGTGGAAGTCTCCAACCCCTCCCAATGAATCTGGTAGGTCTCAATGCAAATTTTCTCATGCTCATCCCCAATAAAGGTGCGACATTCAACCTAGGTGGCTTCTAACCAATTTCTCTGTGCAATATCATTTACAAGATCATTTCAAGCATTCTAGTCTGGAGGCTAAATCCCTTATTACATTAAATTATTGGGCCTGAACAGTCAATCTTTATGGAAGGGCAACAAATAATCGATGGTATATTGCTGGACTATGAGGTTGTACACTCCCTATCCTCATCTAGATCACCAGGTATTCTTATAAAAATTGATCTCTCCAAAGATTATGATAGTCTGAATTGGGATTATTTATTTTCTATCCTCGATACTTTTGGTTTCTCTCGTCCCTGGATTATCTGGGTTAAATAAATGATCATGACTCCCTTCTATTCAATTCTTGTTAATGGAGCACCCCCTCACACCTTCCGGGGATCCAAGGGGCTTCGTTAAGGGGGCCCCATATCTCCCTTTCTCTTCATCATAGCAGCTATAGGTATTGACCATTGTGTTATTAAGGCAATGGTGGGATCTCGTAATCTCCATGGCATAAAACTCTCGTAGGAGCCCCTCCCCAATAACCTGCCATCAAATTTTAGATGAAAACATGGTATATGTGAAACCAACCTTGAAAGAGGTTCAAAAATTTGGGTCCATCCTAGAGTTGTTCCAGCAGGCATCAGGAACACAGATTAGTGGTGACAAATTAGACATCTTCTTCTTTAATACGCATCCTAGGGTGCAAATCCATTTGGTCCAGGCAATAGGATTCAGAATTGGAGCACTCCCTAGTACATACCTTGCCGTACCTTTCGTATCTAACCACCATAAAGACTACTCACTAGAAATTAATGCTAAACCACATTAATAGGAGGCTTTCCAGCTGACTTTTCAGGGTCCTGAATTCAGCCGACCGACTATGTTAAAATTGGCAACCAGGGCAAAAATTCATGTGGGTCATCTTATTCATGGCTGATAATAGTTTTATTAAATTCCCCTCGTCGAGAGGTGTAGTATTGATATAAATATCATCCGATTCCGATAAGTATTCATGGAGATATGAATTTATTTTGATTATGGAATTATTATCAA
>APFE030920728.1:0-17157 GCA_000404065.3 Pinus taeda | reverse complement strand
CATAGCCATTACTACCCCCTACACTCATACCATTCCATACATACTGTTTCATTTCTACGCTCATCTCATTCCGTCCACACTGTGCTCACTACGTTGCCACCATTAACGATACTCTGTTCTACTCATTTCTGCTAATTCAAGAGCCGTAATCCTCTGTGTAAGGCCGTAAATCCACCGTGAATTTTCTGTGAAGGCTATTGTTGAAGCTGTATCACCTCCTTTTCTACAAGTTCTAGAACAGAGCTGTGAATTTTCTGAGTTAAGGCTACTGTTGAAACCATGTTCTAGAACAGAGCCGTGAATTTTCTGAGTTAAGGCCACTGTTGAAACCGTGTTAGAACAAGCCGTAGAGCCAATGGGGAAACTCTTAAGGGCAGAACCAGAGGGTTCAAAATTTCTAGAAGGTTATCCTCAGGTGAAAGAAGCATTACAAAAAGCCAATTGGCTACAATGCATTCAAAAGTTCAGAGGGTACCACAAAGAGGTTACCAAGGCCTTTGCACGGTCTTTCAGAGATAAAGATAATCAGGTGGAGGTGGGAGATTTAAAATTCACAGTCATGGAGGCCAGCATAGCACAAGCCACATCACTTCCACAGACTGGAGAAAGATGGTTCAAGAACCGATTAGTTCAAGGTCAACAGTGGAAACAGATTTTGAAAAACCCAGGTATGGATACCAGCATCTTCACAAAAGGAATTCCTGTCACTTATGTTAAGGAAGAATGGACAACTTTACTGTTATTAGTGAAAAAAATTTTGACTTGTGAGGGAAGGTTTGGGGTTTTATATATTTACCATGCCAAAGTCATGATGCATTTTTTAGGGGAAGATATCAATCTCCCATATTTTCTACTCTCCAGTCTTAAGAAAATGTGTTCAATTGCCCAAAGAAATCTAGGAAACATTGAATCACACCTATATCATCATGGTCTTGTTAAAATGTTAGTTGAAGAACAATTAAAAGCAAACAAAGATACCTGGAAAAGATTTCTTGTAAGAAATCATTTTGAAGAGGCAGGAGAAACCTCTGTACCCAAAAAGAGTAGAAGACAAAGAAAAGAGGTTACCCCTGAAACTGTTGAGAAAACTGTCCAAGAACAGATTGAAGAAGAAGCCGATGTGCATCATTCTGAACAAGAAATTGACCCTGAATCTACTGTAGATATTGACCAAGAAGCCCAAGGGATCATCACAGAAACCCTTGCAGACCTTTCCAAAGAAGTTGCTCAAAAGAGAAAGGAGAGTAGTAAGAAGCAAGAGAAAAACAAAGGAAAATCCATAATTCAGGAAACTCTCCTCACTCCTACAAACTCTAGTGATGAAGACACTCAGCCTTTAGCCCAAAGAATGGCCAAACTTCATAAAACTGCCCTTCCCAAAGAGGTGGAAAAACAAAAAGTACAAAAACAAGAACAGAGCACTTCCACCATAAGAAGGAGCAGCAGATTAAAAGGTAAAATGAAGACCACAAAAGGGCCATCCTTTATTGACTTGAGCTCACCTGAAAAGGTTGCTACAAGTCCTTCACACGCTGAGTCTGTTGAGACTAGTCCTCCACGTGAGGAAAGTCCTTTTGAACGTGAACTTGAAGTTGAGCATGAACCTGAGTATGAGCATGAACCTGAATCTGAGCGTGAACCAAGTCCAAGGAAGTCACCAGAGGTTGACCCAGACCAATAGAGAGTTTATAATTATTTGGAGACATTGGAGCAAGCAGCTGCTGGCCCAAGCAATGTTCAACCTTTGGAGCAACAACTTCACTCATTAAAATAGGAAATTTTTGAGATTGAGGTTATAAATCGCCATATTATACAAGAGAATGAAAAATTAAAAGAAAGGGGCAATGTGGACAAGATGGTCCACGATAATACAATGTTGCATATGGGTCTGTTGCAAAAAGAGAACAAAAAGCTAAGGAAGAAATGCAGAAGGCTAGACAGAGATTTGATTAACTTAAGGTTCAGATGTTTAATGAAAAGGCCAAGAATTGATATTTCCACACAAAGGAAGAAGAGGAGATTAGATGTCTTGGCAGAGGCATCTCAGCAGGTTGATTAAGCAGTATTTTTGCATGAGAACATGCAATGCCCTCGTAGTGGGGGTATGTAGAGCCTCTAACCTACACATCATCATCCACTATTACCTACTGTTTTTCATCATTTATCTCTCTCTTTCACCTCATTTTCCATGTAAAACCACCCAGATCATTACATTAGATGTCATTAAGCATGATCAAGTGAGCTTTGCTAATGTGTGATTGTTTTGTTTAGATTTTGACATATTTACAGGCATTCCGCAGCTTTCTGCCGATTCCGCAACTACCTGATGATTCTGCAGCCATCTGGAGATTCCGCAGCCTTTTTGTTGTTCTCAAGGTTCCACATGCCATTTTGCCAAAAGAGCCACATGGGTACTTAGGTATCAAGGTGCTCGAGGTTCCTGTGCCATTTGTTCAATCATCCACGTCATCTAAACCTCCGGTCAAACAGGGGCAAGATCCGGTCAACGAAGGCAGCTTAACGGTGATACGTAAGCTGTGGGTCACGTCAGCTCAAACGGTGACTTGCCCGTGTTACGCAGGATGTGGGGGACATAATCCAACTCTGGATTCAATGCCCTTGACGACTAGGACCTCCAACTCACCCGCGCAGGCTCATGACGTGTTATTGCAGTTTTAATTATGCATGACAGTTTGTTTATTTTCAGTTTTAGCAGCACGCATAGGCTATCCTTCCGATGCCTATAAATACTTGTGTCTGCGTACGCTTATGTTAACTTTTACTTGCTGTATTTTTATGAACTTGTTGTAATTTTCGTGCATTCCCAAGACTCTGTTAATAGTGTTGTTCTAGCACTCTTGACTGTAATTTCTGCACATGGAGTAATAGAAGCAGTGTTGTTTTGAAGTTTTCAATACTTTGAGTCTTCTTTGGGTTATATGAATGGAGAGCCCCTGTTCATGTTAGCCTTGTATAGTATTTTATGTTCAGCATTTCCTTATTTCCATTCAACATTTCCTTTTCTTGACATATGTACAGCGTAATTTTCTTTCATGTTATTTCATTTTCATCCTTTATTTTAAGTTGATCAGCATTGTTCTTTTGCAGGTTTTTAACCCGGGCTTGCTTGTGTGTTATGTATTTGCTTTATATCTAGTGGTAGTTTCAGTTGACAGATTCAAAGTTGTTGTTTTACTTTATTTTCATAGCTGATTTTTAGTTTTATTTCTCAAATCTGTCTGCTAACATATGAATGATCTCTTTATTATAAATTGTCTATCTTTTAGAGATCAAAATACTGATAACTTGCAGCTGACTTTGGGTAATTTTTCGACTAATCTTTAAACTACTTTCTAATCGTGTCTTACGCAGTACTATGTGTTTGAGGCAGAGAGTTAGAAAGAGCAAAACATTATAACTAGTCTTTAAAGTAGATTTTTCTCATTTTTATCATTTCTTAGACTTATCTTTAGCTACTTCCTAATCGTGTCTTACACAGTACTATGTGTTAGAGGCAGAGAGTTAGGAAGAGATAAACATTATCATTGGTATTTTAAGTGATTTTCTTACCTTTTATTGCAGCAGCATGAATGGTGTCTAATGCCATTAGAAAGTGGTTCTTTGCTTTCAGTTCATTTTAATTCATTTATTTCCTTCAAGTTTTCCTTTTCAGCAAGTATTTAGAAACCACTAATCACACACCTTCACTCATCTAGAATTCACCTTACACACACCATCACTCCATCTTAGGAAGATAAATTAACCACAAACAACACCCCCAAACGACAAAAAGCTTTAAGATGTTGCTTAAGTACATATAGTACACCTTCACTTCATTAGCTTACGAGCCCCGGGTTGACAATTAATGACATCAATTTAGGAACACTAAATTGACTAAACACATGGTTGAATATAAAATTTCTCCTGCCTGTTTATGAAATTCAATCTAGCTGATTGGATGCACATCCTTGGCATGAATTTCAAAGGTTGTTTTCTTATAATCTTCTGAAGTTCTTGGGGCCTTTACCTCTGGTAGTAGGCAAGTCATCTGCATTTTCATTGTTTTGAGGTCAAAAGGTGAAAGAAACCTACTTTGATCACTGGGAGTTTGTTTCCAATATTGTGTAAATATAAAAACTTTTACTGCTTCATTTTTTATTTTAATCTCTTTGTACCTCTCCATAATATCTTTCTCTTTCTCCACTATTTTGCTATATGATGAAACTTCTGCATTATTCTAATTTTGAATGATCTGTGCACTAGAAGATGAGGGAAAAGGTGTTTCTTCTACATGTGTTGAGGGTGCATCACCTCTTATGATAATATTTGTTTCTACTTCAATTGCCTTTTCATGCTCTATTATTGGATTTAGCTTGGTTTTATTTCTGCTCACAAACTTAAATTTTGTATCAGAAGTAGTTTCAGTTTAGTAGGATCCTTCTTCTCTAGCCCTTTTTGAATTTCTGTCTTGTGGGTCTGGAGTATGCAGGATGGAACTAGTATCAACCTCCTTATCCACCTCCTGAAGAGTGTTTTCCAACCACTCTGATTGGTTGGAATACTTTTCAATTTCTGGTTTTGACTCATGGACAAAGGGGGTCAATTTAAATTTGACTCTTAATTTACTTATGACACCTAAAGGATCATAATTCCATTTGAAACAACTGATGAACTTGAACTCTTGTAAACATTTATTTGCTTCCTTTACAACATTTCTATTGTTACATATAAAAGGCCCTATTTGGTTTTTAATCTTGAACTAGGTCTTCTTTTTAGTTGAAAGGAAATGGTTTTAATCGGAATTCAAGATTTGACTGATGTATTCCAATGAAAATATCCTGATTGGGAGGTATTTGGGAAGCTTGTATGGAACTAGTTGGCTTCTGTAAACTCTGATCTCTGTATGATTTTGGTATAAATACTAGTCTCCTATTTTACTTTGATTTGACAACTGTAACACCTTCTTTATCTCTTCACTGATTCTAGGCTGAATGCTACTACTTAGCATATTGAAAATTGGATAAATAAATGAATCAATGAAGTCTTTATAGTTGGATTATGTGGGATCCTTTCTGATCAAGGATGTCAAAAAGACAATAGATTGGGGATTACCCTCTGTGTCCAGTTTTTGGAGGCTGACTACAAACCTTTCTGATTGGAAATACAAGAACATATGGAACAAAACTGAGGAGTATTTGAGCACTCCTTCATCAGGCAGCTTGACTAGATGATCATGGATTGCATCTACTAGGAATTGGGGAAAGTTGAAAGTTATAGCTTACAGCTGGCCTGGGAAAAAGATAGAAAGGAAACCCGGGATGGATTCATCTAAATGTTCATCAGTAAAATATCCTAAAATACAAGATAACATGGTTACAAATTGCCTGGTTTGTTCTGGGAACATGGCAACAAAGTATGGTGGGTTTTCTTAGGAATTTTAGTTGTTTCAGGGAGGAAGGTCTGAAATATTTGAGACCTTTTAGGAAAGTCTAGCTTTAGGTAAAGCTCAATAAGGGTTTAAATGGAAAGACTTACTCCCTCTGGTTGTGGTTGGATATGTAGCATTTGAATAATGGATTGAACATTGATAGTGAATAGGATTTCTTGGGCAAGAGTGACTATGGCTCTTTCATTTGGCAAATAATTTATTTGGCACAGTCTGATGAGTTCAGGGAATTGGTAGGTCTGTGCAAAGGCATGCTTGGGTAGGTTAGAATCCCAAAGACAAATATCATCTTCTTGGTCAATGAATTTGTCATGGCTCCAACAGTGAAGCTCCAAGAGATTGGAATCTATCACAGTGTCAACGATTTTGAAGTCGTTATTAGCGAAGGGTAGGTGTTCAACATCTGCTACTGGCGGTTGAAGAGGGTTTACATTTAGAACACTCTGGTAAGCCATTATTTTTGATTTCTTTTATCAATTTGGTATTTAATTGATGGAGGTGGGTATTTAGAATTACCTGGAAATCGTGAATTCAGGTTGCGGAAGGGTTCAGACGACAACAGGGGATTTTTTTCCGCTTGATGATGGCTTTCGGCCTATTTCGTAAATCAATAGAGAATAGGAAAATAGTTGGATAGAGAGGGTTTTATACTTTGGAGAATGGGTGGTTTATCGCATGGTGCAGTGGTTTATCGTGTGGAGAAAGGCAATATGGTGGTTTGGGACTAGGGGATGTGATAAGATCTGGTGGTGCCGCATGGCAGGGGAGGGGGTGGATGAAACCACCCATTTCGCAACCTTCATTAGATTTAAATGTCAGATATAGAGGGGATATGATAATGCATGAGGACCGTTGGATGTGATCCATGATCGAGCGGTGGACAGGGTTTTTATATGTGTGGAAGAGTATGAAGTGGGGTTGAACATTAATGCCATGGGGATTTAACCATATAAGGTGGAGGAAATGTATTAAGCGGGGGGTGGGGGGCAGGAAAGTGGGGTCTGATTGCTTTTTATTTTATGCTTTAAAACCATGCAAAAGTGGGTTTTGCATGTTTTAATTGAACTATGTAGAGTTAGTAAAGTGAAAATGGATTTAAATGATGGACATGGGTCCTTTAAGGGGAAAATGGGTTAGGGTAAGGGGAAAGGGATTTTAAACAAGGGAAGGGGATTTTCATTTGGGAAGGGTTAAAAATGATATTTTTTGCTAAGCATAATGATGCTTATGATTTTTAAAAAGCCTTCTACCTACCCTCCAATTTATACTAACATTTTTTTCTTTCCTTTATTGGGTGCATTTGAGCTCGCTGACCCTTTTATTTTCAAGATTAAACTGTATGATCATCATGAATTGTGGAATTTTGGACAAGCTACACACAATTTTATTTGCGGAGGAAAGGTAAACAAAGAGTAGTGGCATTTAAATGTGCAACACTTTCAAAATTTCTTTTTGTTTCTTTTTGTGGGGTTCATGTTTTATATCTTTTTTTATCTTTCTTTATTTTGGTCATTTGATTATTATTTTAGGACATACCCTCTTTTCATTTTTTAATACATAAAACATTTGCAAACAAACCAAAGGTATGTACAATATTACAAGATTTAACATAGTTATTTCAAAATTATGATCCCTAAAATTATAGGAACCTAACAATGGCTCCACTTGGGGATGGCATCTCTATGTGAGATGTCAAGAACTTTCTGATCAATGGCCTTTGAACCTTGACTGTGCTTCACCTGGAACTGATTTCTGTGATCTCCTTTATTCAAACATATGATGTTATATCTTTTAAAGCTTAAGATTTCCTCATCAGGCTTGAACTTTACAAGATAATCATCCACTCCAATCTAAACTTTGCTATGGTGTTTATAGTGAATCAAACAAATGAATTACTAATTATTGTGGTGAAAAATAGTGCTTCAACATTTGACCATTGACTAGCCCACTTTGTAAGTCTGTCCCATCTAATTCTTTTAAGAAAAACACATCGTTGCCTCTGTAACCATAAATAATATATGGGCCTTTCCAAAGAAATTCAAATTTCCCATGTTTTCCTTTGTCTTCCCTTCTAGAATCCCATTTTAGTACTTGATCACCTATGAAAAAAGCCTCTGCTTTAGTTTTCTTATAAAAAAATATTCTTGATTTTGTCTTGAATTACTTGGGATTTGATATAAACTTCTTCCTTGGTTTGCTGCAAATGAATTGTTTGGTTTATCCTCCTTTGGATGTCATTTGGTTCTACTTGCAACTCTTGAATCATTTTCATTACTGGCACTCCTAACGAGGATGGAAAAACAACATCCATCCCATATACCAATTGATAAGGAGATGTACCAATAGATTTCTTAGTAGTAAGTCTGTCTGCCCATAGGGCATTCACCAACCTTTTATTCTAGGTTTTTTATTATCTTCTAACAACTTCTTGATGATGTTGACTAGGATTTTATTTGAAGATTCTGCAAGTCCATTACCTTGATGGTAATAGGCAGTGGAATGTGCTAGGTTGATATGGTATCGGTTACAAAAACCTACCATTTTCTTATATTTGAAGGCAACAACATTATCGGTGATGAGCTTTTGTGGGCACCCAAATCTAGAAAGGATGTTGTTCTCAAGAAATGAAATAATGACAGAATATGTGGCTTGTTTAGAAGGGATGGCTTCTATCCACTTGGTGAAGTAGTCAATGGTTGTCAAAATCCATTTATGTTGGGTAGAGGAGGGTGGGTGAATTTCCCCAATAAAGTATAAACCCCATTGTTGAAAAGGAATTTCTACTGAGATAGGTTTGAGGGGTAATGGTAAGAGTTTCTTCTTTCCTTCAAATATTTGGCATTTGTGACAGGAGGTCACATATCTTCTGACATCTGGAAAAAGGGTGGGCTAGTAAAAACCTGCCCTCAAAATATTATCAGCAGTTGTTTTCTAGTATAGGTGTCCTCTACAATCTCCTGCATGAAGTTCTTGTACGACTTTGTCAGACTCATCCTTTAACAAACAATTTAATAGGATGCCACCATGATCTTTCCAAAATAAAACATTGTCTAAGATACAATATTTTGTTGCTTTCATTTTTAGGAATCTACTTTTAGTTATAGATAAACCAGGAGGAGCTTGTAGGTTGAGTAAAACGAATATAATGTATGCATACCGGGGTGAATCTATAAAAGGCTATCTGATTTGTGGAGTCACCATCTCTTCCTAATCATCTATGGCAGCAATGAAATTTATATCTAAGGCTCGACAGTTCGATTCAACCATGAATTTGGCTAAACCTTGGCCTTTAATCAATTCTATAGGCTTGATCTCAAAGTCATATTCTAGTATGGTGGCAATCCATTTTCCTCTTTTTCCATTAGGCCCATTTTGAGTTAGAATGTCCTTTACCACTAAATTTGGAACATATGCTATTATGTGAGAGTATAGGATATATACTCTGAAATCCTTTATGGCTTTCACTAAAGCATGTGCTTGCTTTTCCATTATATTATACTTTAGTGTAGCATCTGTCAAAGTTTTACTGAAGAAAGCGATGGGTTGTTCATAACCCTCATCATTCTTTTGCAACAAGACTGCTGCAATAGTGTGCTCTGAAGCAAATGAAAAATTATGAAATATCTATTAAAATTAGGACTTATAAGGACATGTGTTTTAGTAAGGGATTCTTTGATTGCTTCAAAAGACTGCTTAGCCTCTACTGTCCATTTAAGTGTTGAACCATTTTTTAACATGTTCTTCAAATCTCTAATTAGTTCTGCTAAGTTAGAAATGAATCTTCTAAGAAAATTTATTTTTCCTAAGAATGCTTGTAATTTTTTAATGTTCCTATGATGACTGATATTTAGGATTGCTTCTATTCTAGCTGGATCAATTCTAATGCCCTCTTTTGATATTATGTGTCCCAAGAGTTTTCCTTCTTCTAATCGAAAAAGTGATTTTTTAGGACTTAAGGATATGCCAAACTTTCTGCATTTTATGAACACTCTTCTTAGATGATCTAGATGTTCATTATCTGACTTGGAAAACACTGTGATATCATCTAGGTAGATGACTAAAAAGTCATGGATTTCCTTTGCAAAGGCTATGTCCATGGCTCTTTGGAATGTTTCTCCAACATTCATTAATCCAAAGGGCATTTTCCAATACATGAAAGTTCCCCAGGGAGTGGTGAACGCAGTCTTTGCTTGATCTCCTGGTTGGACTAGGATTTGATTGTATCCAAAAAATCCATCAAGTAATGAAATTTTGGATGACCCTACTACCCTCTGGAGAATGTGATCCATTTTAGGGATGAGATAGTTATCCTTTAGTGATACTTTGTTCAAGTTTCTGAAATCAACACAGAGTCTGATTTCCCTTGTTTTCTTTCTAGTGGGGACTAAATTAGAGACCCAATCAAAATATCTGATGGGTGCTATGATTTGAGCATCATACATCCTTTTAACTTCTTTCTCTATTAATGGAATAAGAACAAGGTTAATTCTCCTTAGATTTTGTTTAAAGGGTTTTTGATTTTCTTTAATTGGTATATTATGCTGGATAATGCTGGTATCATAAGACTTGAGGTCTTCATAACTCCAAGAAAAGACATCTTGGAATTCTTTAAACAAGCTAATGTACTTCAACTTTTCAGCTGGGGGTAGTGTCTTGGATATCTGGATAAGATTAGGATTTTCTTTTGTTCCTATTTTGCATTCCTCTATATCTGACCTTAGAGGCTCCATTTTAGGTTTTCTAGCGACATCATTGGAGCCAAAGAGGTCTTCTAGCGAGGCTAACCCCTTAGGCAAAAAGTTGTCTTTGAGGTTCAAAACTTCTGATTCATCATTGGTTAATTCCTCAATTTCAACTGTTTCCAGTTGTTCTATTTCTAGTTTGGTGAATTTAGTTGGTTCTAGCTTATTTACATTATTTACATCTATTTCATTGTTTATGGTATAATTTGATGTACAGTCAGTGTTTATATTACTGTTTCGAAATTCTCCTTTAGAAATCATAAAATCACGAATTTGATTGTCATGTGAAAAAAATTGCCAATACTTTAAATTATCAGGTATGGTTGGTCTATGCCTTACCTCAGCCATGTTCTGATGATTTGGATGGAAGGGTAACCTGCATGTGCTAGAAAGAGTGGCTAAGCTATGAGCTTGCATGTTTTTCTTTCTTGGAATGAAAACAAAGTCAGTTTCAAGGAAACAAGCTATCAAGTCTAGGATGGTTTCTCTATAACAGCTAAGTCTAGGGTTATTAGTAATGTAATCACCCTTGACTTGTTTTATAATGATTTTTGAGTCTCCCATCATAGAAAATCTTTTAGCTCCCAGTTTTCTTACCATTTGAAGGCCTAGCACTAATGTTACATATTTTGCCATGTTGTTAGTGCATTTGAAATTTAATCTGAACACATGTCCTTCTGAATGATCATTTTCTAAATTGTAGATCCATACTCCAGCTCCTACTCCTAATCTATTTATAGAGCCATCAAAATCTAAATTCCATAGAGATTCACATGTTATGTTTTCACTATCAATTTATTTGTGTTTTTCTTCTACAACTGTGATTTTATTTTTGCCATTGTCTGAATTATATAAGATAAATGAGTCCAGATCAGAATGCATGGAATAAATAGGGTAATTCTATGGTATTTTTGAACTACTTACCATGTATTTCACCAAGGTCTCTCTGTAAAGCTTTCTTTGCTGACCAAATATAAAAATGGTAGCACATGACATGTCTAATTGCAATGACCCTTGTAACTTTGCTCCCCATGAGCAAGATAACAACATACCATACTTGGGTGGGATATCAACAACTACTATATCCATAAAAATACTCTTTTCTAGGCACTGGACTAGAGTTACACACAGATCTTTTATCAGGCTAAGACATCTGACTTGACTAGAATCAAAGGAAAGCAAGTCCTTGTAGGGTCTAGTGATGTCTAAGTTTAATCTTTCCATGACTGTTTTAGGCATTAGGTTATGAGATGCTCCTGAATCCAACATAGCATATGTAAGATTTTATCATGAACGTTTAAGCTAATATAGAACGGAGGGATACCCCCTTGTTGATGTTTTCCATTTACTTCTGGACCAAATAACAACTCAGGTTGATCATAATTAAGGTTTACAACATCTTCACCTTCACCTATGTTTAGTGTTTCAGTGATTTGTACTTTGTATGATTCATTTTTTACTAGATTTGTTAAAGGAAATGGTATTTTCAATTTGGCTATCTCAATTTTGATATTGAATGGTATTTGAGTTTTGCCTAATTGAATGATTTCATTCTTAGCAATTATAGTTTGTGTATTCTTGTCTTCTCTACCAGCACTTGGTAATTCAGTTTGTATGTCAACTATTTTGTTTTCAATTTTCTTGTTTGGAACAGTCTAAGTTGCATTTGAAGTTTGAGTTGTAGCCAAAGTTTGAGTTGTAGTTGATGTTATGTCCACAATCTTTGGGCTAGAAGCCTCATGAGCTCCTCTAGGTAGAATTTGTAGGATCTTGGTCACAAGAGCTTCTACTATTTTCTTGGTTTGGGTTTGGAATGATTTCTTAGGAGGAACTTTTGTGTTCTTTTTGCTTCTAAGGCTATATTTTTTATGAACTTCGTAGATAGCAGATTCATAGCCTTGTTTGTAGTCAAAGGACTCTCCAGACTCTAATTGCAATTGTTGTAACATGTACAATTCCTGTTCTTCCTGAGTGAGAAAAATGGAATCCTCATTGTTTGCTCCCATCAAGTTTGTCTGGGTGTCGTGGTATTCTTCATGTTGTTGTGAATTTTCAGCATAATTTTCCTGGAAAGGTGGTCTAACTTGTTGATCGGGTACAACTTCTCTTGATTTTCCAGTATTGGGATTTTTTCTAAAGTTGGGGTTCCTAATTTGGGGTCCTTGTTGATTTTCCCACTTAGGCTTTCTTTCCATATTCTCTAACTTATCCATTAGTCTTCCGAAATTTTAGCTAAACTATCAATCTTAACATCTGAAGTGGATGGTTATTCTTTAATAGTAACTCTCCTCTCATTCCTCATCCTGGCTCTTTTAGCCATTAAGTTAGCTTCTACACTAACTACACCACTTTGCATTTGTTCTAAAGTTGCAGGGTTTCTGTTGAAAATGCAACAAGATGATGGAGCTTAGTGAAAAGAAGTCACCTTCACTAAGTGGTCCCGCAGGCTATTTTTGGTGCAAAGTCTATTTTTAGACATATGGATCATGGTCTATGAGTTGCAGGATGCTATTTATGGATGATTGGTCATGTTGGTAAAAATAGATGGACCTCTATTTTTAGACATATGGGCGGAGTCTATTTTTAGACTGCTAGGCTAAAAATAGAATAGTAGAATATTATTAGCTCTTAATAATATTTGGACTATAAACATTATCTTATCCTCTTGTAGCACTTCAGTTCAAGCTACAGATGTGGCACATGCAACTACCAGTAGGAAATACACTTTTCTTATGGGTTAGTTGAGCTATTGCATGAAGGACTTCAGCTAGGACTTCAATGATTGAGTTCTGTGGAGTTGGATCACGAGTTGATGGAGTTGTGTTCAGTTTGACTTAGTTGAACTAGTTGTATTTAGTCTAACTAACAAATACACTAGTGTTGAGTGGTGTGAAATTAATTATTAAATAATTCACTAATTATTAACTCCATAAATCAACTGAGGAATACATCAGTTAACTCAGTGCATGGACAGTTCAATGGAGACAAGTGTTAGAGGTGAGTGAAAGGGCAAGACAACTGTCAGTTGTGACTATAGTTGTGCATGAGATTTGCACAATCAATGGATTGAGTATTGCCAATTAGGATTGCGTAGTGTTACACAAGGGAAATATGAGTTTGGATCAGCCATTCTCATCCATTCTCATGCAGGATTGCACAGTGGAGGCAGGCAAGCAGCGGAGGAGATTTGAACCTCTGATTGATTCAGATCTAAGCTAGTTTGTGTGTAACAGGTGGAGATAATACTGAGTACTTGCGAGGAGTATTGTACTATGTATTTTTACATGTTCTCAATCAATATAATATACAGATAGTTGGGGGTTTTCAACTATATTCTTTCCCCGTGATATACTGTGTTGATATGTGTGATTGATGCTTCAATGTGCGCATGCGATTGTTTCTTAATACTACAAAATTGATGATCAACATAGAGGAGGTTATGTATTATGCATGATTCTGCAAATAGTGTATAGTCATGATAATCTTTGTGAATAAGTGTCATATTATTCAAAATTTCTACATGGTATCAGAGTTGGTTGATTTGTAGAAGAGATTTCTACATGATATCAAAGCGAAGTTGATCATCGGATCTATTATTCAGAAAGTGTTTACATTTTATTTCTTCAGGCAGAGTCTGTAATCGGGCCAGGTAGCCTCTGGATTCATCCTTCTTTTGGAAGGTGAGATATCTGGTGAATTCCCATACAGTCAATCTCTATACGAGAAATACTTTGTTCTCACGAATTTTAGATCAGAAGCGGTTGAGTTTTTGAGCTGGTGGAATTCGAATTTACAGCAGTGTTTTCTTGGTGTCAAAGTTGAAATGTCTTTTAACAGATTGCGATTGGAGTATGCCCTTGAGGGTAGCTCGAACTATATTGCATGGAAGGACAAGTTGGAGGTGGTGTTAGATGATAATGGGTTGAAGGAGTTCAAAGATGTGGATGTCCCAAAACCTACTGATGCGGCTCAAGTCGGGGATTGGCAAAAGAAGACAACAAAGTGTTGAAGGATTCTGTTGGAGGGCGTGAGGGATCACATTGTGTCCAGCCTCCATGGAAAGGCTTCTCCATACTTGATGTGGAAATCGTTGACAGATCTATTCCAAAGCAAGAACGACCAGAGGAAGTTGGCACTAAAGGATAAACTCAGAAACATAAAGTGTGAGAAAGGCGACAGTATGCCCAAGTATCTCACGAAGTTCACCCAATGCCGAGATGAGTTGGGAAGTGTGGGGGTGACTGTCGATGATGAGGACTTGGTGAGCTTGGCTCTCCTTGGTCTTCCGAAGAGTTGGCATTCCTATCAGGACTCTGTCAATGGTCGGGAAAAATTTCCAGGATGGGAGAGACTTTTGTCGGATCTTGTGCAAGAGGAGATCAGGTAGAATACCAGGGACGGATCTTCATCAAAGGCATCTGATGAAGAAAATTGTGCTTTGGCTACCAAAGCAAAGAAGGGGAAGAACAAGAAAGCTTCTCATTCCAGTGTGAAAAGCAAGAAGCAGGACATGTCCAAGATGAAGTTCTTTCATTGTCACCAGCACAGACACTATGCCCCAAATTGTCTGCAGAAGAAAAAAAATAAGCAAGTTGCTGGATCTGCAGCGGGAGAGGCCTTAGCCTCATAGTTTGAGCTGGATTTTTCGCTGATCACATGCTTGGTATCAAGTATGATGGGATCAATATGGTTCTTGGATAATGGTGCATCTTTTCACATGACAGGAGATCGAGATTTGTTTTCTGATCTGGATGAGAAAGATCTTGGAGTGCACATCGAGATGGGCGATGATGGTAGATACAGTGCGGTCGGTATCGGTACCATTTCCTTTGAGAGGGAGCCTGGTAAACCATTCATTTTGAAGGATGTGATGCATGTTCCAGGATTGAAGAAGAATCTTATCTCTGTGGCGATGTTAGAAGGCAAAGGATATGATGTTGTTTTCAGCGAGGGAAAGGCTTTCCTGTGCAGTAAGACAACTGGAGAAACTCGGAAGATAGGGGTTCGAGTCAAGAACCTTTATCAGTTGCATGTAGATGGCTGTGCAGAAACGACATGCAAGGCAGAAGGAGTGGTGAGGCGGGATGATGGCGAGCTATGGCACTGGAGATTGGGCCACCTTCACCATGGAGCCTTGAAGATACTGCAACAGATTTCTACTGGGCTTCCTAAAGGCACTGTTGCACAGTTAGATCAATGCAAGGGGTGTACTTTGGGAAAATTTGTGAAAGCCACCTTTCACGAGAAGAATAGTCACGCCACGACGATCCTTGAGAGATTTCACATAGACGTGTGTGGACCTTTCTCAGTAGCTTTGACAGTAAAGCACAGGTACTATGTGATCTTTGTTGATGATTTCTCCCGAAAGTGCTGGATCTTCTTCATGCAAAAGAAGAGCGAGACATACTCAAAGTTCTGTGAGTTCAAAGCACTGGTCAAGAAGGAATTGGGGAAGAAGGTGAAGGCTCTTAGGAGTGACATTGGTGGTGAATTCATCTCTGGCGAGTTCAAGGACTTCTGTAGTGCAGAAGGGATTCGAAGAGAGCTCATAGCTCCCCATAACCCATAGCAGAATGGAGTTGCTGAGCGGAAGAACAGAACGATCGTGGGTGCTGCACGGGCGATGTTACATGATCAGAGCCTACCCCTTCACTTGTGGGTGGAGGCATGCAATACTGCATTATATGTGCAGAACCGTTGTCCTCACAAGATACTTGGCATGAGTACACCCGAGGAGGCTTATTCTGGTAAGAGGTGTGATATTTCCCATTTGAGGATTTTTGTTTCTCCTGTTTACATGCATGTGACGAAGAATGGCAGGAAGAAGCTGGAGCCGACCACAGAGGTTGGGATATTTGTGGGGTACACTGATATGCCCCACAACTATCATGTGTATTTGCTAGACAGTCGCAAGACTGTTGTGTGACGGGATATAAAATTTCAGGAGGAGAAAGCCATGAAGTGTTCGCTTGAGAGGGAGCCACACTTGCATGCAGATGAGGAGCTATTAGTTCCTAAGGATGAGCTTCAGGATGTGGATCAACCACAAGATGAAGTTCATGGAGTGGAAGGGACCACTCATGCAATGCCAACCATCAAAGGGCAAAATCGCACTACAGAAGCTGAGCGACTAGCTCAAGATGCAAAGAAGGTTGTAGGACCACCTACAGCACATCACAGATAGAGACAGTCACCTGATCGGTACACTGGATACATGGCTCTTGTGAGCAAATGTGTTGTGACTGAGCCATCCTCTTTCGAGGAAGCTGTGGAGGATCCCGCATGGGTAGATGCCATGGTGGAAGAGCATGATTCGATTGGCAGAAACAGTGCATGGGAGATTGTCCCAAGACCGGAGGGGAAATCAGTGGTGGGTTCGAGATGGATCTACAAAGTGAAGCAGCGCAGTGATGGACTATTTGTTTCTCAGGGTAAGTATGCCCGGGAGATACTGGAGAAGTTCAACATGCATGGCTGCAAGCCTGTTGATACTCCTCTTCTTGGAGGTTGGAGGAAGGAGGATACTACTTCAGCAGAGGTAGTGGATGCCACTGTTTATCGACAGTTGGTGGAGTCGCATGTGTGCAGGCTCAACAGAGGCACATCGGGATATGGATCTTGGTACATACAGGAGGATGCAGATTGGGCAGGGAGCTCAACAGATGACATCAGGTACCATCATATCAGAGATTGTGTGCAGCGGAGAATCATGTTACTTTCATATATTCCCACGGAGGATCAGGATGCTGATATCTTGATGAAGGCGCTCACCAGGAGCAAATTCGAATACCACAGAGACATGATAGGGGTTGTAGATAATACATATCTTTTTGAGAGGGAGTGTTGAAAATGCAACAAGATGATGGAGCTTAGTGAAAAGAAGTCGCCTTCACTAAGTGGTCCCGCAGGCTATTTTTGGCGCAATGTCTATTTTTAGACATATGGATCATGGTCTATGAGTTGCAGGAT